>JAAGNO010013420.1:37973-53676 GCA_033439905.1 Ceryle rudis | reverse complement strand
GGAAATATCAAAACAAATAAAAATATTTTAAATATTTGAGAGAATTCCTGGTTTTCCTACTCTCATAATCAGGGAAAAAGAGCTAAGTAAATAGCTTCTTTTATTAGCATGGTGCTTAAGCTTATGTGAGCAAAAGTACTATACAGTGCTTATGGTACATTCTTATGCAAATATTGCTTTGTAGAAAGATGGGCAGGTACAAGAAAATGTACTTTATCAGGTTGCAGTTTAATTTTACATTTCTGTATTAAAAATTCTACTTTGTAGCAAGACCAAATTAAATTTTCTTTTAAAATGAAGCGTTGTATCTCAAAGAACATAATGGAGTTGAGGTAGCTTTGACATACTGCTCTGGCAGGCATTTTCAGAAACAAAAGTCTCTTCTTCATATGTATTCCTGTCTTACCTGAGAGCAGAAACATATGTTCTTTGGTTAGCCCTGCTTAGCTGTAGACCAGGAAGACTTCTTTGGTATTCCAATAAATGCTAATATCTTGATAAAGCCATTTATCAGACTACTGGGGAAATAATATTTTGTGATGGATATGAAATAGAAATATGAAAGTCTAGCAATGTTTTTGTTTCTCAGTCAAAAATTCGGAATTCATGCTAATCTTAGCTACCTTCAACTGAGATAATGGTGTTGGACACTTTTAAATCAATTACATATTTGCTGTATTTATTTTTAAACAATTTCCATCACAGTTCTGTTAAATTTTACTGCTGTGAAACAAACCACATCAGACAGCAAAATTGCTGCAACGTAACCAAGACCACCCACCATACTGTGATCCCAAGCACACCCTTGCTTCTATTTCACATAAATAAAGATAGATACTGTTTCCTTCTTCAGGTCAGTTAACAAGATACAGTCCATTACCTTTGAGTGAACTCTGCAAGCCTCAGAACAGAACTGGTTTCATCTGGACTTCCCTGCCTGGAGCTTTTTTACGGCTTTTTTTAAAGCCGTAACAGTAAATCGTTTAGTGATTTGGTTATTACTATTTGATACTTTCAGCTTCAGTTTAGCTTCCCACATCTATGTGGCAGACACCTATTTTTATAGTCATTTTTCTTTTTTTCACCTGTAACCCAAGAATAAATTAGTAGCACTTGCTTCAAAGACAGAAACTGAAATATCTCTGCTTATCTTTATAACCACTGAGAGCAAGTGCCACTGAGATGCCCAAATTAATCCTCCAAATATTGTGGTACGGAGTTTTGAAATGGAATGCAGGTTTCAGAAAAGAGGGGTGAAGTGGCTATGGATTCATCTCGCATCTAATCTTTGCAAAAGACTGGTTTCTCTGCTGAGCCAAAATGACTGCAAGGAGATGGTAAAGCACTGAGGAGGGCTGCTGTCCAGGAAAGGCTGCCTTTATCTTTGGTGGGTGCATCTCCTGCTCTTTTCTCCCTTCCCAGCTCATCTTTCTATGTCTGTTTAGTCAATTCAACTCAACTTTTGTCAGCTTAACTAAATTGAAACAGTCAAGATACTGTGGTCTCTTTACCAGCTGGCAATTTGAAATGAAATTAGCTATCTCATGCTCTCTGGCAGCCTTTAGTTTGCATCTTGAAACACATGTATGTATCATTTTCTCAAAAGATGACTTGGAAATTTGCCATTTATGTGACCACATTGAAAGGATTGGATACCAAAATTCATTACTTCAAGAAGCTGGAAAGATATGAAAGCATTGCTAGAATGTGGGGGGTTTGTTTGTCTTATTTTGAAATTGTTCCAAAAATCTGGGATGAGATAGGGTAGAATTAGGACCTGGTGATGAAGTTTTACACTCATGACTTGTCATGTCTGCCTTTTAAAAATAAATTAGAAAAAGATAACATAAGTAGGAATGGCTATAAAAGTACCATATTAATCTCATTTCTTTTTTTCTTACTCCTTTTCTTCTTTCTCTACTTCTTTTTATTCTTCTTCCTTTTTATTTATTTTTTTTTTTAATAAGGCCTATTTCTGGATTCTTTCAGTATATCTGATGCAATGCTAAATTTTTAATCTAATTAAATGCACGTGTATGTGAATAATGAGTGTGTCACTGAGGCAACTTAATGTACATGGCAGCTATTCCTACTTTGCTAAATGGTTGATTTTAGAATAATAGTTTTTTATGAATTCTAATTATTTTGGATTAACATTATGGGTAATTATTGTAAGAATTTATTTTCACAGTATGTTTTGCGGGGGGGTGGAAGAACTGTAATAGAAAGGAATATATTTCGAGAGCTTCTTGTCATTTTTAAGTTGTAAGCAAGATGAACTATAATTGAATTTTCAAAGTTACGTACCTTTTGCTTCTCTGCAACATGAATTATCTATCTGCTAATCTTGTAATGACTCTGTTAACCTTGAAACAATATTCTAGCTGCCTCTTAGAAAAGTCATCTTAGAAGTTCCTGTTTTTTCCACAACAGAACCAGGATTTCATCAAATAGAATGGTACAGAATTAAAAAAAAAGTTTGACAAAATGTTTTTAGCTTAATCAAGAAAAATGCCATGCAGATGTATTTACAAAACTGAAAATTGCCTTTTGCTCTCATATTTTTTGTGTGCTGAAGGTCTCATATTTCAAATAGCAGCAAAGTGATTAGTGGATACAGAAATGCCTCTCACCCTCTGAAGTGCTACTGCCTCCATTCTTTCTTATGTTGATTTTAATTTACTTTATTTAAAATGGATATTTAAAATGTTAATATGGCAAAATACAGAGTTTCTAAAGAACTAAAAACATGAGAAGGAAGATTGCTAGAACTTAGCCTTTGCTCACTGTGTTCTTAATGTGTTATGGTATATGATACAAGTAAGCTGCATTAATTAAACTACTGACCAGTTTATAACACAATATGCTTATGCCCTTTTTCTCTCAGACCTAGAGAAGCTGGATATTTCCTGAAGGGATTGTGGCTCTTGGAGAGCTCACACTGGAGCAGATTTTTCTGAACAGGATGAGGAGCAAGGGAGGGACATTAACCCCCAATGCCTTTATGCTGCTGGAGGGCCAGGTAAGGGAGTTAAGCTGAGCCCAGAAAAAGATGGGGAATGAGGTATTGTTTTAGGTTGTGGGTGGGTTTTTTTGGTTTGCTGGGGTTTTTTTGGGGGTTTTGGTTTGGTTTGGTTTTACATTTGTTTATTTGGTTTTTTATTTGTTTTGTTTCTTTTTATTTGTTTTGTTTTGCTTTTTATTATCCAAATGTATTTTAATTAGCAATAAATTAAATTCATTTTCCCCAAGTCTGTTTTGCCCTTGGCAGTATATGCTAAGTGGTCTCCCTGTCTTTATCTTGACCCACATGCTTTTTTATCCTATTTTCTCCCCTTGTCCTGTTGAGGAGGGGCACGTGGCTGAGTAGCTGGGTGGATGTTTGGATGCTGGCCAAGGGTCATCCACTACGTATTTCTATTAAGATTGATCAACATCTGTTTTATCCAGATTAAATTATAATTGAGCATAAGTTAATTTCTTAGTTTATGTTTCTACTGCATATTCTGAAATGGTTAAGTCCTGTCTTATTTTACAGATTTCTTGATTGCAACAAGTGATGAAGTTTTTTTCCCCTTTCAAATAGAATAATTGTCCTGATGTATTTTCCTTTATATAAATTTGTAGCTCCTCTGGAAAAGTCTTAGAACAACCTTGTAAGCTTGTCCTCAGGTTCTCCAGGGGCACAGAGATAGGATCCCTAACTCTATTTCAGTTCATCTAAAACTGTCATTTCTTTGCAAAGCAGCAAGAAACTACTGAATAATCTGTTCCAAAAATACCACGGTTGTACAACTGGGATGAATCTGCACTTTCAAAGATGATTATAGGAAGTGTTGAATTTCACCATTCAGGTGTGAGCTATGTGTTGCATCTGTCAAGTACTGGTTTGGCAGAAGAAAAATTGAAAAACCCTGACTTACCATATTTTTGCAGCTCACTTTGGAATACATGTAAAGAACCCTTCAGAGACCAGTTTGTGAAAAGCAGTTCGGTACAATTAACTTGCACTTTTTGCAGGTAGCATTCTTGAGCGTTACCAGTTTGTGGTGTGTTGGATACATGTCATTATCTCCTTCGCCCTGCAAACTGTTGTCCATCTCCAAGGCTTAGACAAATTTCTGTATCGAGTTGAAGAAGGCCAGAATTTGAAACTAGCTATTATAGAAATCACAGCCAATAAATAAATAAATGTCCAAAGCTAGAGTATTTTCTTTGTTCCAGTATTTATGTTTTAACTGTCCTTGCAGTCTGGAAGGATGGATTCAACTCATTCAGCTGAAGCCATATAAATGGTATGGATCTAGCCTAAGCCACTTGTCTTAAGTATTCTTTACACAGGTAGATGCTGGCAGGGGCACTTCATCTCATGTAAGATTTTTGATGGATGTTTGCCTCTGGAAATGCTACCTCTGTCTACATTAACATTTTATATAGTTTAGACAATCACTTTTAATCTTGTATCTAACTTGTAAATGGCAAAAGGTACCTGCCATGTGATTTATCACAATAGTCTCCAAGGCTTTGAATCCATAATCAGTTATAATTTTTCATTATATTTGGTTTAATGAATTACACAATATTTTGTAAAGCTTACATGAAGTTAAACTATCTTTCTTGTCAGTAATCTGCTATTAGTATTGAAGACAACCATATCGAAAGATTGACAGCTATTTTGCATATACATACACAAGTATTAAAAGATTGATTGTAATGTTGGGTTAATTTCACATTTTTATTTTACATATATTAAAATATTTGAATATATACCTGAACAAGTTCTGTTATGAGAAAATTATTTTTAATGCTGTATTTATTTAGGTTTATTTATTTATTCTTGTATTTATCATACTGTATTTCTCTTAGGAAGAAAAGCCTGAAAATGAAATAATGACTTTAAATTTTTTTGCTTCTATGAAAATTTTTACAATTTATTCCAAGATGAAATAATGGGATACTTTATTTTAAAAAAATAAAAATATATCCTGAATAATCAGAAGCCTACAGATTGTTTTTACTGTTAGCTTCCTGTGTCAGAGGAAAACAATTACAAATTAACTGTTCTGATAAAATATCTGTTCAATTAAAAAATAGCTTTTTGTTTATCCTCTCAAAGCTGCTACCATGAACTACCTTAGTGAATTCTTTTCCTCTCCTTGAGATTGTGCCAAGAGAAATGTTTTCCTGATTGCCTCTGTCTCTTTTACAGCAATATATCTGTCTGGTTTTTGAATTCTGATTACCGTACCTTGCTGTTCTAACTGAAAGTTCAAAACAGTGACGATGTAGAACAAAAAGACATACTTTTTACCAAAAGGTATAATAATCTTCAGAGGGTAAGTGAAAATATTTTACATTAAAACTGTTATTTCAAATTTCAAACAATACTTATGGAAACAAAATAGAGAACTACCAGTTGAAAATGAGAAATTTGGAAATAAAACCAGATTTGCTTTTATCACAGTCATTTAAATTCATTATTAATAAAAAAGAGAAGTGTAAAGATACACCACCATTCTTGATATTGCTAATAGCAACTATTGATGCTGAAATTCAGCACTGACGTTCCATCAGAAAAACTTGGGGAAATAAATCTGTAGTCCAAAGAGTTGAAGCTGTTGGGTTGTTTATGCCGGGTGTTCTAAATGAGGTCCTACTGAGAGAAAGGAAGCAATATTACAGTATTGTTCAACAGGACTTTCTGGACACTTACCATAACTCTTAAAACTTTGATGGGCATGAAATGGGTTTCTGTTCATTGCAGTGGTGCGAGCTTTGTTATGAAGACGGACAGAGATGTTTTTGTTAATACAATAGACCTAATGGAAAAGCTTCCAGGCCTCTTTCACCTGCTCCACAAAATTGTTTCACAGGCTGTCTTATGAAAGGGCATAAGCCTATTTGGAATAAATAAAATAAATGGTACATATCAGAAGAAGAATATCCAGGTAACGAATACCATCCTTTTTGTTCAGAAACTATGGCTATGTCTTTTCTGGAGACCTGGCTTCAAAAATTGTCAATGTTTCTGTAATGATAAAATACATTCCTTTTGAAGATGTTTACATAGGTCTTAACACAAAGGGCATACAGATAGTAGCTCCTTCTAGTCATTCATTGTTTAACATGTTCAATGTCCCATTTTCCCCTTGCCTGTACAATAACATAATTGCATCTCATCCCATTCATACAAATGAGCACATATTATATTGGGAGACACTGCAAAAGAACCACCATGTATGTTGGACAGAACCGAAAGGCCCACAGCAGAAAGTCTTTTCTTTCTTTGACAATGGACAAAACAGCAGATGTCTTCTTCAAAACAGAGCATCTAGGTAGTGAAAGCTTTCAATGGACATCCTGAATCAGGGACGTATTTTTTGTATTAGGTTGCATTCAAAGGATTTTTCTTTCATAAAACAGTCTTTCTCTGTTGACTGAATGCTGCTTAGTATCTTACTTTGTTTGGGATGAGACACAATTCTTATATTGTATGGCAAGAGATATCAACTATACTGCAGAAAAAGGAGGTGGCATGTCAATGTTAGGGGTGAAACAGATAGACAAGCTCAAGTGCATCTACACCAATGCATGCAGTATGGGCAACAAATGGGAGGAGCTAGAAGCCATTGTGTGGCATGATCTTTATCAATGATCTAGATGAGGGAATTGAGTGTTTCCTCAGCAAGTTTGCAGATGACACCAAATTGAGTGGGAGTGTCAATCTACTAGAAGGTAGGAAGGATCTGTGAAGGAATCTGGACAGACTGAATCAGTGGTCTGAGGCCACTGGTATGAGGTTTAACAAGGCCAAGTGCCGGGTCCTGCATTTTGATCACAACAACCTCAGGCAACACTACAGGCTTGGGTGGAAAGCTGGAAAGTTGCCTGGCAGAACAAGACCTGGGGTGCTGGTTGGAACCCAGATGAATATGAGCCAGTAGTGTTCCCAGGTGGCCAAGAAAGCCAACAGTATCCTGGTCTGCATCAGAAATTGTGTGGCCAGCAGAAGGGAAGAAATTATGTCCCTGTACTCGGCACTGGTAAGGTCACACCTCAAGAACTGTGTTCAGTTCTGGGCCCCCCACCACAAGAAAGACATTAAGATGCTGGAGTGAGTTCAGAGAAGGGCAACCAAGCTGGTGAAGGGTCTGGAGAACAACTTTTATGAGGAGAGGCTGAGGCAATTTGGATTGTTCAGTTTGGAGAAGAGAAGGCTGAGAGGAGACTTTATCACTCTCTACAACTACCTGAAAGGAAGTTGTAGTGAGGTGGGTGCTGGCCTCTTAAGTAAATAATGACAATGACTAAAGGAAATGGCCTGAGTTTGCATCAGGGGAGGTCTAGAGATTAGATATTAGGAAGAAATTATTTACAGAAGGAAAGGTGCTGGAACAGGCTGCCCGGGGAGGCGATGGAGTCATCATCCCTAGAGGTATTTAAAAAAACGTGTAGATAAGGCATTTCAGGACATGCTGTAGTGGGATGGTGAGGTGTTTGGGTTTTTTGGGTTGGTTGGTTTGTTAGTTTGTTTAAGTTGGGCTTTTTTTGTTGATAGTTGGACGCTGTGATCTTAGAGGTCTTTTTCAGCTGTGACAATTCTGTGAAAAAGCAAGGAAGATGCAATGTAAACTTAGTTTTTCCTTATCAAGTAATAGCAAGTTAATGTGTTAATTTCATATTGCTCAGATGTAATTAGTCTACGTTCCATTACATTTATTTAGATGGCATTTCAATGGAACTGAAGAAGAAAGCATACATGATATCTTATGCTGGTGAATTAGTGGTAGAAATATGGATGGAAACTGCTTTTTTTTTCAGAAAATCTCATATCAGCAAGGGACAGATCTCTATTAATGCATTCAGCTGCTATTCCTCTCTGTAGTCATATATACAAAGAACACACACAAGATACCACTTGGTATTATGGGGATATACTAAACAAGAGGAAAATTAAATGCTGATAGAGTGTTTTGACAGGGAGCGTATTAAATTCTGGTTTGGGGTTATTCAGCCATGCATAAAATATTTTCATAGCTAAGGAAAAAATATGATGATGCTTAATAATCCTGCAAGCTAAAAGTTTCAGTCAAAATGCCTATGTAAGTAAATTACTTTCCAGATTTCTCTCCAACCAAGAATATAAATTATCTGCCACTCACAATAAGAATTAAGAGACCTTTACAGTAATTACTGAGTGGGCCAACTGTCTGGATTAACTGAATAGCTAGAAAAAAATACATGTATATTTGCGGGAAGCTTATCAGATGCATGTGACAATCAAAATATCAATCACATATATACAAAATGCTTTGGCCAGAACTGAAGGGAGAAAGTGAATATATAATATGTGTCCTCACTGCTAATTTATAAACATACATTATAATGTTTAATAAAGAAAGCTAATTGAATTATATGTCCTACTGTGGAGAAAATAACCCTTTTCTGCAGTTGCTCAGAAAAATCCAAGATATGCTTCCTTTTGGAAATTCGCATATAGAAATCAAGTTTATCAACTGAGTTCCCTCTTTTTCCTCTTTCCACTGAGTCCAAAGATCTGAGCCATTTGTAGAGTCCAAAGGATAAAATCATGAATTACCAGGGGTCTTGATTAAAATGTCTAACAATGAAAACCCGAAGAACCTAATACTCTTTTCTCTATGCCAGCTTCTAATTCAAGGTTATGTTACACTAATATGCCAGCAACAGCTCAGCTGATCTGCCCAGGGATAAAGATAAGGAGTAGTATTTTTCATCTTTACAACTACAGAAAGCCCTGAGCATCCTGGTCTGAACTCACAGCTATGTCTGCTTTGAGCAGGGGGATGGAGACTAGAGACCTTCTGAGCTTCTTTTCAAACAGCATTATCCTGTGATCCTATGATTGTATGACATGATATGATTATAGAAACTTACCTAAAGCATGCTGAGTGTGTCAGATTGATAACACATATTATGACTATGGTGTTAGAATAATGTGGGCTTCAACAAACAGGGATGTGTATCTGGCACCAGAAAGAGAGAACAAGCCATTAAATACTGCTTTGTTTCTGCAATATGTTCTAAGCCCTTTCAGAACATTTTTATCTGTCCCCAGAACAATAAAGATTCTTAAAAAAGTGAGTGAGATTAGATTCTACATTAGTCATAGTACAAAAGCACTTGAAATCCATGTTCATATTGCTGTGCATTGGGGAAATATTAAAAGATTATTTTGCAAATTAAATAAATATGTGCTGTATAAGATGTGATGCTGGTTCTTTAAGGCTGGTTGCAAAACCCAGGTGAGTATTCTGAATGGGGTGATATACAACAGTCAAAGCAGAGATTGTGGTCTCTAGAGGAAGGGTTTGAGCTGCAAGGTCCTCTCTCCTCTAGAACTTTCTTTTTCTCAAGACGGTCTTAATTAAGCACTCTTACTGCAGTGTGTGGAAGGATACTGGAAAAATAACTGTTCTGTATCCAGTTCCTGTGTTCAGGTAAGACTAATCTCAGGAAATAGAAGCCCAAGATTACTAGTTCTCATACTGGTTGGTAAAAATGTAATATGTTTTGAATCTAGAAATAGGTTAAAACTATGTCTGAAAAATCTAACCCATAATTTGATTTTGTTATTGCCTTTATGGTTGTTGGCCTCTTGTTTACTTGTCAGTTGTTACTGCTTAACAGAACACAGAACTAAAAGAAGCTGTTTGGTGTTTGTGTTAGGTTTGGTGTTTAAATCTTTGAGACTTTATACTTTAGAAGCTGTTGGAGAAGGGTATAAAAATTTAGCCTAAGTTTAATGTAATTTAAAACAGTAGTAGTGTTTGTGTAGTTCATCGTATAGAGATATTCCCTTTGGCCATTCCCTGTTCAGTGAAGGTTTAGTTTTTTTAATGGAGTTATTCATTCAAAGTGTAGAAGAAAAAAATACCAGTGCAATCTGATTAAAAAATAACCTCTTGCCTCAGATATAATGTTGATTTGCTCTCGTAACTGGGGTTGTTTTCCAAATATTTACATATTTTTTAGATCATTGGAGAGCTCATTCTTATGCTGCAATATGGTCCTCTCCTAGGTATATGAATAAACTATTTGAAGAGGTCTGAAAACTGAAGTTGCTTGATTCAGAGTAGTATTTTATATGCCACAATCACTGCAAAAGCATAGCAAAAAATGCAGCAATTGTTAAGTATGCTGAATGCCTCTAAGGCCCGTGGATTAATTATTTGGCCACTGGTTCCATTTAATAAAAAGGTTATAGTTAGTTTATAATAGTTGATTGGTCTTCAGCTGTATTGAATTATTTTATGCAAATTCACAAATTCCTTAAATGCTTTTAGAAAACATTTAATGCCTCTACCATAATATGATGGTGGCAGGGCAAAGTAGCTCTTTGGATGGCAATAACAAAATTACACTAGGAACGGAAGTTGTGAATTATATAAATTCATACATAGCTGCAGTATTGTTGCTGATAAGCACTTTAAAGATGTCAAGTCTGTAAGAGAAGGGATGGTAAATAAAGCATCTGTGTATGTTTCTAGCCATCATTTGTATCTTGTTCTAGTGTTTTGTTTTGGGCGGGTATTTGTGTGTGTGGTTGTGGGTTGGGGCTTTTTGTGTTGTTTTTTTATTGTGTTTGTTTTGTGTGTGTTTGTTTTGTAGTTTGTGTTGTTGGTTGGTTTTTTTTAGGCTGGTGCTGAGGAAGTTCCATATATAGATCCAAGGACTTTCCTGCAGAAACAAGCCCTATTACAATCAAAATAATAAACATCAGGACTTCCCCACTCCGCCAAAATACATTTAAAAAAAAAAAAAAAAAAGTCAGAGGAAAATACACTTATCTTCTCTTTGTCTACTGCAGTGTGCAGCTTCTCTGCATTTGATGCAGCTGGGCTGCAATGGCCAGGTGAATTTGCTCAGGGAAATTTAAGTAGCCTGTTAGTGGGAATACTTAGCACCTGAGATGCATTTGAGGGGCAGGCATAGCTTGATAGAAGAACAGGTTGTAAGCAATTACAAATGCTGTGGATTTTTTATGTCTTTTGTTTTAGAATGGTGTGCCTTGTTGGGAGAAGGGGTTTGTGACTGGGGCAAGGCTGAAGTACTTTGTAAGTGTTGCTCAAACTGCTTTTGTGAAGATTGTCCTGGGTTAGAACTGGCATTTTACCCAGGTGTACAACATCAGATTTTTCTTCAAAAAGAATAGTGTTCTGTAACAGTTTCCTGATTCAGTTGCCATCTTCTTGCTGGTATGCAGAAGGACCCATCTGACGACTTGTAGTTCCTGAGAAACAGAAACATCTGGGTTGGAAGGACCTCTAGAGGGACATCCAAAGAGCAAGGACATCCTCAGCTGGAGCAGGTTGCTCAGAGCTTCCTCAAGCCTCACCTTGAATGTCTCCAGGGATGGGGCCTCAGCTACCTCCCTGGGCAAACTGTTCTAGTGATCCCCCACTCTCATGGTAAAGAACTTCCTTCTTATTTCTAATCTAAATCAACTCCTTTCTAATTTAAAACCATTGTCCCTTGTCCTTTCACTACAGGCCTTTGTAAACAGGCCCTCTCCAGTCTTTTTATAAGCTCTCCTCAAAGGAGGCTTCAAAACTTTGTTCTACTGAAAAAGTTCTGCACTTGGTTACATCTTTTTTTTGATTCTCCATTTTATTCTTTTGCTGTAAGTACATTGAGCTTTTTTTGCTTGCTATTTTTATTGTTTTCCTTATAATTTATGCACATTTATGTAATTTTGTGATGTCTTTTAAGCAGATATTTGTAGCTTACAGACAGATGTCAATACCTTGTTCTTGTTCTGCTATGAAAACTGAGTCTAATATGAAACTCACATCTAAATGCTGGTGGAATATAGCTTTTTAGTAGCTTTGCATTGTTAGAATCTCAGTGATTGTGTGTGCAGACACTGTGAGAAACCTCAAGTTCCAAATGCTGCTTGACTTTTGCCTAACTGTTGACACAAAAAGAACTTCACATGCATTACAACAATTGTACTTAATAAGTTTGGTTTTGCTGAAACAGGGCTTGCTTTGTCAGGCAGTAGTTGGCTCCAATATTAATTTACATAGATACCTTAGTAAATTTCTGTTTAGCGTAATGGGATATGGGTATATTGTTAATACAAAATGTTTATTTCATCCTGTTATTGTGTAAGGAGCATCCATGAATAACATATTTGGATGCCTCACACAAGCAGAGTAGTATAAATACTGAAGCATAAGCAATGCTTGTTATTGATTAAAGCATTTATCTAGAGACCAACAGTGTGCCCTATAACTGAGCAATTAAACCTGACAATGAGGAAAGCTGTTGCCGTAGACCATTCCACAGTTCAATCATATTCTAAGAAAAACTTCTTTGATTGGTACTGACTTTTCCATCTAGGTGGAAAAAACTGAAGCACTAAAAATGTCTCCTGTTCCTATCCCCAAACAGGACAGTGAGCTGGCAAAGATGCAGCTGATGTAGGGGCAGCAACTACAGTCTTGAGAGTTGAATTAAACCAGCTTAATCAGAACTGTGGAACACTCACTGGTAAGAACAATTGCAAAAATGAACTTAAATACTTTGATATAACTGATTTGTCTGGATGAATTAAATCTGCCTGCAGATTCTTATACTAGATGTGTAGAGAAAGTATGGTTGTACTAATTTTTAGTAGTGAAGTAACGAGGACTAAAATCAGTGGCATGTTCCACTTCATTTCCTCCATTAAAGTTTCTTGCTTTGGCATTAACTTTTCCTTTTTGTAATATTGATATGAAAACCTGTAAAAATCAAAGATACATGCTTGCACTTGAGCCATTATTTTAGCTTGTGATTATGGTTGTTTCTTAGACTGCCTTATTACTATTAAAGTTTTCTGAGGACTGGCCAGTCTCCCAGTGACACATTTTGGCTTGATTGCAGAGAGTTTTGCTGGAACTTCAAGTCTGTGTTCATTTGTAGTTGATATTCAAAATAGAGTCTGACTTCGTGTCTTTGAGTATGCTGTAGATAAGAAAATCTAAAACTTGAAGAAGCTGACCTAGATATAATAAGCTTGATAGTTCCTATATAGTGTTGAGAAAAATGTGTTAAGCCACGTAATTTTGAAACTAGCATTCCTGTGGTGTGAAATGGCTCAGGGCTATGCCACTTTTCCTTGTATTGAATCCACCCAAGTGGTGATAAATGTTCCTGATAGGCAAGAATCTTCTCAAAGCATTTTTTTTATTCTTTGCAACATATTTGCTTCATTCAAGTTAAGTTAGGAAGAGTCACTCAGGAGAAACTCGGCTGTTTTTGACAAATAAAAAAGAGTGACAATTTTCAAGATTTCATTGGAGAAATGTAAAGTAAGTGTTGAGTCAGCTTGGGGGGGCAGGGAGGAAGGGAGCAAGAACAAGTATCTTGGCCAGTATTTCCTTATCTGACAAGGCACAAGCCTGGAGAAACATCCTTTTTTTTTTTTTAGTGTTAAAAATTTAATGTTACAAAAAATATTCCATCCTAACCATTATATCAATCAGTCTTTCTAGTATGACAGAGTATTAACTTACGTATTAGATCACATTATACACTGCAAGGTAATGAGGTAGTGGAATTTTACTGGAGACTCTGGTATTGTTCACGCTTAACTAAAACACACTAAAGGATGGCCTTGCTCTGAAAATAAGGGCTTTGCTTCTCAAAATCTTGTCCATGAAGGATAAAAGATACCCCTGGAGAGTCAAGATAATGCTATCTTCCTAACCACTTTAACATGCCTTTGAAACCCTCCCAGCTTTCTCTGGCATCATAGATAAGTATAGCACAGACCCCAGGCACATCTGGATCAATAGACAAGCAGCAAGAATGCTGCAGAAATATAGTTGCTTTTGCCCAAAAGGAAAAGAACAGAAAAAGGAAGCTAGTCTACTGGCAGTGGTGTTGAATAATAATCTTAGCTTAAGGGAACAAGGGTGTAGACATGTCCCAAGGTGAATCAGAGGAGAAAATTTTTGAAGCAATGGATCTCAAAGAACTGAAGAATGCTGTAGTTATTGTGGACAACAAGGCCATTAGAAGCGGACTGCTTGGTATTTCAGGGGAGGGAAAAAAAAAAAAAGCATATCAGAAGGACCTCTGTATCCTATGCTGCAATCTTTCCCTGCTCCATGCAACAGGGGCAGCTACATTTCACCCAGGGTGGGGACCTATTATACAGCCTCTGAATACAAAATGTTTTCCCCTTCTTATCAGAATACAGTCTTAAAGCTTTTAATTGATGAATGTAATTACTATTCTAATACATACAAAGGATACTTCTTCCATCCTAAATCAGTATACCCATTCATCTATACTATCAAGACGTTTTTGTACTTACCTGGGGACACATACAGATAATGTGGACACAGCTTTTTTAGGGTTTCACTGTGTCCTCCATTATTTTTCTAAAATTTTAGTAAAAGTATTACAGGATGTTGTGTTTAAATAATGGATCCATTTTTGGCACAATATGTTGATGATTTGTTAGTAGCCTTGGAATCTTGTATAGCTGACACTTGTACCTTATATTAAGCAATTCGATAAGCTGAAGCCTTGCACCTCCCTTTACCTGGGGAAGGAATGTCACATGGTGATTGTGCAGTAATAACCTGTGGAGCTGAAAAAAACCAAACCACCAACAACCCTTGAATATTCTAATGGTTGTGCCATTTCTTGCTCTTTAACTATGTGTAGACAGGTCTTCCTATTATTTGAATGATAGTTAAGTTAGAGGTTATTCAGTAACTACTGAACATAAAGTAGTGGAGGCTTCACCATTCAGTCTGAAGTCAAGTATGCAAGCAGCAGAACTGATTGCATTAACAAACACTTGTCAGCTGTTCAAAGAAAAAACTACAGATATACCAATTCTCTGTTCTCATTTGGAGATGCCACACCACTGGACAGTTATGGAAGCAGTGAAGGTTCATAACTTTTAATAGGAGTAAATATGGAACTGTTAACAGCTATACAATTGCCAAAGAACCTAGCTGTAGTTTATCAGCTGGCCTACACTGGTGAAAAGACAAAAGAAGAAATAGGAAATGATCTAGAGATGTTTTACCATAATTAGTAGTTGGTAGTTTGGGTGTTAGTCATTAGTCAAATCATGTTGTACATGAATACTTTAAAGGTGTAAGAGCCCTATGTAGAACCATATTCTGAGTGCCCCAGTTTGGATGGGACCTTCAGGCACATGAATAGGTATTTACTCTTTTAATGCTATACTTTGCATCCCAACCCGCCTCCTTGGTTGTCATGGGACACTGCAAATTTTCATAACAGTATACAGTCTAGATATAGTCTATTTTGTAGAACAGTGGCTGAAAATTTCTTTAGACTTTTATTCAACATATGTGTCTTTCAAAGTGAGGTGAGCTGTTTCTAATATTAAGAGTATGCAATTATATTTTATCCAGATTGCTTTCTTTTATAAATTCTTCATTTATATCACTGCCTCGAAAAAATATTCTTTATAACCATGTACAAGTCCATTTCACTATGCAGCGCTTGCTTCTTTTTATTAATTCATTTCCAGATTGTAGTGACTGAGTTCCCTCAGATATCAAGTGGAATTCAATGTAGCAAAACCTCATGCATCAGTGCTCCAAAATTACAGAATAGCTCCTGTCAGCTGTCTAGAAATTAGGGAATTGGGTGTTATTTCTGGTGCACTTGATGTAAATTTAGTTTT
>JAAGNO010013420.1:2258-15350 GCA_033439905.1 Ceryle rudis | reverse complement strand
AGAAAAATGTAACTATAGTTATGCCTTTTTTCTTATCATACCTCAGTTGCAGAGGAATCACACCACAATGTACTTCCTATTCCTTCAGTTAGGGAGTAAAACTACAGGTTGAATGTGATTTTTTTTTTTTTTTTTAATTAGAGGAAAAAATCAAGCTTTCAGTTCAGAGATTATATGAAGAGTAAGTTTTGTTCTCAAAGTACAGAAATGTTACATGTCTTGGAATTAAGATGCTTACATGACCACATATATGCAGTAGTACATGTTAGGGACTGACTGGCTGGCTTGGCAGAAAGCACCCTGCAGGTCCTGGTGTTTAGCCTGGAGAACAGCAGGCTCAGAGAGGATCTCATCACTATGTATAAATCCTGAAGGAATGGTGCAAAGAAAACAGTGTTCTTTTCAGTGCTGCCTAGGGAAGAGGAAAAGAGGCAATGGACACCAGCTGTATGTCTGTTCCTTCTGAATGTCAGGAAACATTTTTAGTGTGAGAGTAACTGAGCACTGGCACAGGTTGCCCAGGGAGGTTGTGCAGTCTCCCTTTCTGAGGATAATTAAAAGCCTTCTGGACATTGTCCTGGGCAACTGGCTGTAGTTGGCCCTGCTTAAGCAGGGCCCTTAGGCAAGATGACCTCCAGAGCTCCCTTTCAACCCCTAACCATGCTCTGATGATGTGATATGCAAATGAGGAGTCTGCTCTAACTATTGGTTTTGATGAACAGCAACATTCTAACCTGTTTGTCACTGTTGGATAGTCTGGCTGCACCTGTTGATTTCTGTGGCATTGTATGAATGTCTGTGGGGACAGTATGCCTGATCCTTAACTGAAGGTGGAAAAAAACCAGCCTGGCTTTGTATATATCACTGCAAATATACTGGGCTACCCCAGATAGATTTCCCCTTTACCTAACAGGTATGTGCTGATTCCTGTGGAAGATACAAAATCACAGTATTGGTTTGATTAAAAAATATAGGAGTTTGCACATATTTTCAAATAATCACTTAAAGGTTAGAATTTTTATCCTTCAGTAAGTAAATATCCTTCGATGTTTACTTGGAAAATAATAATTAGAAAAAAAAAAATCAAAAAACTAGAAAACTAAAGTGTGACTCTTACCCAAGACATTCTAAACTCTTGCTTTTGAGAAAGGAGTGGTTACCTCAGTTGTTCCTACCTAAGACAAATGAAGAACATAACACCTATCGTCTAAAGTTAAAACTTATGTTTTTCCTTTTCTCTGTTGTATACGGGCCATTGTTTTCTCCAGTGTCAGTGCTGAGCTTGGTGCTCAGATTGATTTCTCTGAAATGAGGGAAGTTGCAGCTGCAAGAGCAGATGTACTTCTCTGATTTGCATATCTTTCTTCTGCAGCCCATTAGGTTGAAATATCAGTTTTTGCTTGTGTGTTCCAGTGCTATTTGAAGGCAACTTGCCTGACTTGTAGTCTTTCTGAAAATGAGTGCTTAATGCAGAAATAACATCATCTTTACATTTGACTGCATTAGATATTTTTTGCTCAAGCTTTTAATTGCCTTTCATTTTGCATGAGGGAGTTCTGAAACATCAAATGAACTACAGCACCACCTGTACTCCCTGCAAATGTTAAGATGAAATGAGAGAAAAGCATGCAACTTTAACAGCAATGAAGAAAATGTTTTCTTTAAGATAATTTATTTATGTCTATTTCAGCATAGCATAGTTTGGATAGATAACTAACTGTTCAACTTCCAGCCTATATTCACAATTTTCTATCTGCTCAATAAATTAATTAAGACAGGAAAGAATTATAATATTTCTAATGATTTCCAGAACCTTTGTTAGAAAAATGAAGGAGCCCATGTAAAGCAGGAAAGAGTCCTGAGATAAAAATTTTGGTTTTACTGCACTGAATTATACAGGCTACAGCCCACAAAGTATTCCAGAACCAGCTTTAGACACCACATTCTGCTAAAGCTATTACTATTCTTAACTTACCTTTATTACTAAACTATATGGATTAAGGGAATATGTTAAAAATAAATAAATAAATTGATGTCAGTTATAGTACACAAAGGAACTAAGTTAGGTTGGAACATACTCTTGAAGGCACCATCTAATTTTTGGCACTTGCCCAAAAATAAGCTGGCAATGCCTGACTCCAGCCAGTTTTAGCTTATTCTTCTGGAAGGTACCATTTGAGAGAGAGAATGCTAAAATGGAGGAGCCACAGGTGCAAACCATAAGGGATAGTGGGATTGGCGTAATCCCAATGAAGATGTGCCTCCCACTACAAACTGCTCCTCTCTTTGTGTAAAAACTTTTGTCTAGATTCCTCAATGCTTCTCAATTTTATGTGTTTATCATAATACCCCCTGAATAAGATTAACCCTTCATTCTATTTCAGGCAAAGGTAAAAAAATCACAAAAGATCACCCATATATTTATATCTTGTGATTGAAATGTAAGCCTGATAATCAACTGAGTGAAAAATTGACTTTTAATACTTGTCCTGTCTCATCTACACAGCCTGAATTTTTGCAGGATTTGATTCCTGTGTAAGAAAAAGGGTGCTGGACTGTGAGATAAGCTTTTATGCAAAGGCTCTTTTCTATTAAATATATATTATAAATAACAATGTAAACATTATACAGTAAATAGTGAAATATGCAAAATTCAGCGAAGTATCTGAAATCCCCAAAATCCAGGAAATGTACTGTACAGCTAATAAATGGAAAATATATGCTAATTCTGTATAATTGTAATGATTTTAGCATTAATTCAAATTTGCTATGATATGTAAAATACCTGAGGTGAAGAGACTGAGAAGCTACACGAGAGAACCTAGCAGTAATATCTACATTGACAGGAATGGGAAAAAGATGGCAGGAGTGAAACATCTCTGTCCTTAAAGACTGGCACGGTGATATTATTTGTCTTACTCTCATAAAAATCAGAAAATAGCCTGAAAGATCACAAAGGTGATATTGTAAGTTTTGTGTAATGCAGAGATAGGTAGGTCAGATCACCAACTAAGAACTGTGAAAAATAGGCTTATTCTGGAGTTTACCAAGTAAAGCAGATGCACAAAGTTACTTTAGATGGAGCATACAATGTTTTAGTAATAGATTTTTTTTTGATGAGCAACCCAATACTGTGTTCAGTTCTGGGCCCATTGTTATAGGAAAGACATTGAGATGCTGGAACGTGTCCAGAGGAGAGCTACCAAGCTCATGAGGGGTTTAGAGAACAAGTCATATGAGGAGAGGCTAAGGGAGATGGGTATGTTTAGTTTGGAGAAGAGGAGGCTGAGGGGGGAATGTCATTGCCCTCTACAACTACCTGAAAGGAGGTTGTAGAGAGGTGTGGGTTCGCCTCTTCTCCTTAGTAACTACTGATAGAACCAGGGGAAATGGTCTGAAGTTGAGGCAGGGGAGGTTTAGATTCGATATTAGGAAGAAATTCTTTACAGAAAGAGTGGTGAGACACTGGAACAGCCTTCCCAGCGAGGTGGCTGAGTCACCATCCCTGGAGGTATTTAAGAAACGGGTAGACCTGGTGCTTCAGGACATGCTCTAGTGGCAGCCATGTAGGGGGCTATTTTGTGTAGTTTGAGGTTCTGTGGTTTTGAAGTCATGTTTGATCAGAGTATGTAGGTGTTTGGGGGTTTTTTTAGGTTTTTTTTTTTTTTTTTTTTTTTTGTTATGGATACGTTGGACTCTGTGTTCTAGGAGGTCTTTTCCAATCATAAATATTCTGTGATTCTGTTAAATTAAACTTAATATAGCCTCCCTGTTGCACAGCTTGAAAATGCAAACATGTGCATTAGAATGTATAAAATATGAAGGTTTTATCAAGCATTTAAGTAGTGTTACTATCCTTATTGTCTCTAGGACTGCCCTTCAACAGAGAACAATGGTCTGTTTTCAAAATAATGCAATTATTCTATATAGATACATGGAAATATATACAGAATGTGCAGTTACAGTGATTTTGAAGTGAATTGGAATAAAAAGTGCATTATAATAAAAGCTGCACGTGTCTTAAGTGTTTAATTAAAATATTTTTCAAAGTTAATTGCTTGTGGCAGCTTCTTGGAAAACCACATTAGCTCTAAATATTAAGTTATTAAAAAATATTCAGTTTTCTTTGAGCAAATTGTTTGTCCACCTCTGTCCAGAAGGTTGGTGGATTACATGGTGAAGTAATGGAACTCAAACCTCATTTTTAAATGAGGTTAGAATTGGGGGAAAAAAAATATTTAAATTCACTCTGTGAACATAAAAACATTTCACTGTTTCCACTTGTTTTGAAAACATTGTTACAAAATCAGAAAAACTGTTAAAATTATAATGATCAAATTGGGGTGGGGAGGCAAATCTCCTTACCTTTTCTAATTTGGATAGAGCAAGAGAATAGCAGTCTTTGGCTCTGAACTGCATGAATCTCATATTGGCTGGATGAGTTAGTTCTGTAATAATGCTTAGGCTTGAGAACAACCTGTATTTTAAAAGAATGTAACAGTCATACCTCTATAACAATTCACAAATATAAGGCTCTACATAATGCTATAGCTTGTGCTCATGTCCATGCTTCTAATGAAGTGCCTGAAACCTGTGGTGTGTTTTGGCACAGTGAAATGCTGGTACAAGAGCAGAGGAAACTACAGAACATTCACAAAGAAGCAAACATACATTCAAAGATTCAGCTTATACAGTATTTTAATGCTAGAAAGGAACCACTTAATTTCATTACCAGAGATTTTATTTAATAAATTCTAAAATGACACAAATCTGTAGGAAACATAAAAAGTGCAGAACTGTATAGACTGCACTTACTATCTGGTTGCATGTCAACTAACATTTTATTAGAACTGCCTTATATACTGGGGTTTTTTTGTGGTTTTTGGTTTTTTGGTGTGGGTTTTTTTTTTTTGTTTTTTTTTTTTTTGAGTTCTGCTTCTACGCTCTGTGTCCACAGACTGAGCAAGATAGATGAAAACTGAGACTTCTCAGGAGTTACTGAGAAAATGTATGCTTATGTATACTTACGTTCTCACTCTGAAATATTTATGTACACAAAATACTTAAAAGTTGACATTAATTCAGGCTTCCAATAGCAAAAAATAGTGAAGAAAATGTAACTCTGATCTGGCTGAATTACACAGACCTTTATGAAGCAGACTGAAGAGCCCACTCCAGCCCTCAGTACTCTAAGAACTAGGAAGAAATTTGTAGTTTATGCTATGCAAATATTAACCAACTTGGAATAGAACTCAGATTATTATTTGAGAATTTCCTCTACAGATTAGTGTCAGAAAATGAAATGTGCATTTGTGATCTGTTCTGCTGATCCTGAAAGTACTTATCTACATGTGACAATAAATAATTGTGGTACTAATGACATCATTAATGTGGCTTCTGTTTCATTCAGAAATTAAAGTGGTTTGCTTGAAAGCTGAATTTAGTTAAGTTAGTGTCAAATGGAATCCAATGTACCTTTTTGCAAGTCTTTAGTCTTTTTCCCCTCATTTGTGTAGGGAGGAACTTCACTGAAATGGCAATTCAAGCAGAGCCTAAATGTGGGGAAATGTATGTCAAAACATGTATGTTAACATGTACACACCAGTACATGTTAATGCCATATTATTCCAATACAGTTTCCTAGGTCTGTTGATGCCAAAAAGTAGATTGGTAATGATCATGTGATCACAAACATGTTCTCCACATATATACGATGGTAGAAATGCCAGCCATTCTTATGTTAGTGATTATCATGTCACTGTGAATAACCAAATATTAAATGTGATCATGTAAGGAAAAATGGACTTGGCAAACTGAGTGAGAATGTGAATCCCTTAAAATGACCATTTGTGTATACTGTAGTTTGAAAGTCATTGTGCATGCTCGGGAATTCCTGTATCTTTTTAGCCCTTAGTCAGACTTAATATACTGCACCACTCAGAGTTTGTTATAGAAAGTCTGCTTATGTCCTGCTACAGAATAAGCCTTTAGGGAATGCAGTATACATACATAGATTAAACACATGAAAACACACCCAGGAGATGCAACTGTGGTATATCTTCACTTGTTATGCTGTACGTTATGAGAACCTGTGAAGTGCTTGTGAAAATTGGAAAAAAATCCTCATAATATCACACTTTTAGGTAAGAACTTGTACTTATTAAGTAACTTAACAAATGTGTTAAAGTACTGAGGAAGGAGAATAAATGTCCTCTGCATTAGGTCTGTATCATGAAGCATAGACTTAGTTAAACTTCTTCAGGCTGGAAATTTTCTTGTATTGAGGCATTCATATTTGAAAACTAATCATACAATTTTCAGAACTAAGAGAAATTAATAGTGATCTAATGATAAAATATAGATAACTTAGAGAGCATTGATTACCTTTTAGAAGGATCTGTGTTTAATACTGCCTTTAGCATTAATGTGCTAGACTGCTGTACTGAGAAAAAAATTATTTTCTCAACTATCTTTTGTCCTAAGTCTTCAAGATTAGCTTTCTTTTCCCTCCTACTGAGTTGACTTTAAAAAAGATCATCCAGTTTTGGTATGCATAGAATTTCATTTGAGATTTCAGGACCGTATGCTAAGCAGGGAAAAGTTTTGTTCATGTAAGACACAAATTCATATAAGGGAAAACATAAGTGAAAGAAACAAAGAATTCTTATCTGAGTACAAAAGCCATTAAGTATTTAATGACTAAAGATGATGTATAGATAGATTGCAAAAATGTCTTACCTAAAGAGTGTCTGAACATTTACAATCGTCTTAGCATCTGCCATATAGTCTTCCTCGGCACTCATTGTACTTTCTTTGTCCACCACCACCATATTAGCTGCAAAGGTGACCCCACACCTTAGTAAGTCATCTAGGCTTTTGTGAAGAGAAAAGGAGAAAGACACAAGCAACTTAAATATGGAACACTGGAAAAAATTAGGGATGGCTGGAATTTGCAGATCACAGTC
Organism: Ceryle rudis; assembly: GCA_033439905.1. Lineage (NCBI taxonomy): Eukaryota > Metazoa > Chordata > Aves > Coraciiformes > Cerylidae > Ceryle > Ceryle rudis. The sequence continues at coordinate 8,385 of JAAGNO010013420.1, read as the reverse complement.
TGAGTTGCTGGTTCCCTTCATCTCCAAGTACATAACTTCCAATACAATCTATATCAAGTATATATTCTCAATTAATTGATAGATTAGAAAAGTAAATACTTTAATTGAATTCACACTTGAATGAGCTTCAGAGGTTGCTACAGTCCCTTTACTTTTGTTAAAATGATGAAGTTATTTCTGCTTTTTAAAATAAGCCTTTTACAGTTGTGAACACAGTATGTTCTTACATAGTGCATCAACTTGCTTCATTGCAGTTACTTCTGGCAATAAATGGACTGCAATAAATGCATTGGGTTGCTCTTTCCTACAATTATATTTCAGTTTCAAAATGCTAATAAAGGTTCTGCCAGGACATCTTGTACATTCCTCTTTCAGGTTAATCTATGATTTGGAGTGTTCCCATTACGCTTTTAGGACCAGCTGTACATCACTAAAACTTCGCACTTTGCTGGACAATGTTTCGTGTGAAGCGTGACAATAGAAAACACAGACAACTGAGTTATAGTTCCCATCATGCCTTATAACTATGTTTCCAAAATGAAGCATGTTTTCTCTTTTAACAATAATATTTTGCATAGAAAGTAAGCACTATTTGAAAAGCTTGAAAAGGAATATTCTGTAATGAATAAGACTGCTAGGAACCTAGCAATTTTTGAGTTAAGTGAAAATAAGAAGAAAGGGTGAATTTTGTGGCTTCTAAGGGAAATTGTAAAAATAAATTTTTACCTCAGTTTGTTTACTTCCAAGATGAAAAGCTGTTTTGGCATTTTAATTGCTTCTTATTTGGCAATCTGTCATTTCAATTAAGTCTTAATTGTCCTGATACAATTTTTCTTTTAGGCAACAACCTTTTTAGGAATCTAAGTTTCCATAACCTATTATAAATTATTTTTGAAATTTTGAATAAGGAAAATGCTACAGATTTGTGGTATTTTCCATTTTCTATGTGTTCTTCCAAAACAAATACAAAAAAATTCTTAAGCTCAACAGCTATTCTTATTTTAGCAGTTAAATTCACCTAACTTGTGTAGATTTTTAAAAAATACATTAGAAGGAGTATAATTTTAGTTGTCAGGTACTTCTAGTTATAGCTCTCTTCATAGTCAATAGATTTCTACACAGCTGTTAAGTATGTTCAGTTATTGATCTCACATCATTTATACCTGAAGACTGTAGAACAGATTTCTACTACTTCATGACATATTTTGATGTAGTTCATCCCAGCTGTGAATTTTGGCAAAGATATATTTCTGGAGGCCATCTACTCCTAACAAAAAGGAGTGGGAGAGTAATTCCTTTGATGGTTTTCTCTCTAGGATGAGGCTATTTCATGCCAGGTGACCAAATGACAAATAAATACTTAAAAGGATGTAGGTGGCACTCTGGGAATGTACTCTCTACCTATTAAATAAGAAAGGAAATATTACAAGTTTTACTTAGTGCTTCTTAGCTCACAATGATCAACTTCTATTAACTGCACATGTACAATAAAAACATATTTAATAAAACAATGGGAATAAGTATGAACTGTGTTATTAAAAGTCTTGTTACTGACGAAAACATGGTAAAAAAAAGGCACATGACTAGTTGTTGTATCAGGATTTTAAGTAATTATATTGTCAGAAAAGATGCAGAAGTTCTTGATAATATTAACGCCTCTACGGAGGGATTTGGTGATTTCCTTTTTTTTTAATAGAAACTCAGTAATTTTAAAGTTTAATTTTCCATGTTAAAAACAGTTTAACATCTTCAGGTTATTCATTACTTTGGATACTTTGAGACAATTCAATTATTCTACTGGTATGAACTATTTTTATAATTGTTGTGAAATTAAGAGTTAAGGAAGTAGTAGATATTAAAAACCTGAGAAACTATTTTTTTTGTTTAGAGGGAGAAATGTAAAAAATGAAAAACATTTCTGTAGAGTCTTTGCAAATGTCACAATGACTATGCTATCACTAAGGTAAATCTGTAACTGTATCACAATTAGATGTAGTTTTAAAGCCCTTGTTACAACAGATTGACATGGAGAAATACTGAAATTCCAGGATTCTCACAGAAAAACTGGATTCCTTTAATTCAGGGCAGGAAATATGGGGTTTTTTTTATTTCTACCCTGGGGAATGAGTATTATGGGCTTGTAGCCCCAACTGAAAATTAGTTATATAGTGAAACAAACAGTTTTCTTCTTTAATTTCACTTTCCACACATAGGAGTTCACTAAAATGTTAATAAGCGCTTGCTCTTCTCTGGTTTCTGCCTAATTTTTACACTAAATCTATGTTGCTAAATCTAGATATGCAAATATATGTTAGCAGAGGTGAAGAAAGAAATGTAGGAGTGGGCTATATTTTAAGTAGTGGAAGATAAGGACTGCTGGACACATTCAGGACTGTCAGTATTAGTACAATGTGCATTCTGGAGCTATCTTCACAGAACCCCAGTCAGAAAATTCAAACAAATTATAACTAAGTGCAGAATGACACTAGAATTTGGCCTATAACCTAGCAATTTGTAAAAATATATTAATGCAACTAAATAAGTGTTAATCTGATGTTTTTGAAGATATTAACCTGTGTTCCCTGTTATACTTGTCACTAATTATATCCTTTATAAGCCAGAAATGAATTCCAAATTTTAGCACACAGACAAAAACCCACGCATGCAAAAAGGGTATATTAAAATACAACACACACTTAAACATGCAATGACAATACACACAACAAACCACTGAGAACTACAATGTTAAGTTTTCGAAGTTATTTCACCTACTTGTCGATAGAGCCCACCATGTAGTAAACCATTGGAAACCAACAGATTGCATCCAGAAAATGCATATCTGGCCTAAGCAGCAGATAGGATTACAAAATGAAACACAGTATCACAATAGTAGCATCTCTTCTAAATGTATTTCAATAAACCGGTAGCTTTTCTTTTTTTTTTTTAGTAACATTTTTAAACTTTGTCAGTATAATACTACATTAAACAGGAAATAAGTTTGTAGAAAGCTGTGAATCAACAGTTTGCTGTGTCATAAAGAATGATCAGAATTAACATGCTTACATTAATAAATGCACCTCTTAAATCAGAAATGTTATGGCACAGTACAATTCCAAATATAAGAATGAATGACTGATGTCAAAGACACACTACCAACTTACACTCCAATGTATGACTTCAGAGTACTTAAAATAAGCAGTGAGAATTTTCAATTAAATTGTGAAGTGGAAACCAAATAATCACTTGATTTTTGTGTTAACAGCTCCATTCAAGTCAATGACACAATCTTATATGTAATCTTATTTTTAAAATCCATTGTGAAAACTAAGATACTTTATTGCATTTTTCTTTAATAACTTTTACTGTATTTCTTCTTAAATACCTAGAAACTTTAGAAATCTTAAAACATCTGTGATATCAGAATAAGCATACTGCTATAAATTGCCTTGATAAATAGGGAAAATGGGATTCTAATGACAAGGCACAGATATGTTCGTCAAAGGTAGCTGAATTCCTAAATCCAATGAGGTAAATAACAAGTTTCCAATTGACTTGAATGTCAGCCTGAATTCCACCTCATGCACATATGAAAAGCATGCTGGCTTTTCAGCTAGCTTCTGTAGTCCCATGAATGCTGGCCTTTCAGATGATTCACTGCAAATGCTGTGTAAAGAGAAACAACACTACGGGTATTAGTTTAATTAGCAACTATAGCTTTTACTTTTTACAAAAAAAAAAAAAAGGATAATAAAAGGCCATAAATTTCATAACAGTATTGAAATATGCAAAATTAGGCACTATGCTGGAATCGAGAACAAGCACTAGAGGGCAGTGTCTACTCACATCTTTTAATTCACAAATTAGAAGTCCTTTAGCCTAATTTAGGCTTTTACCAGTTTGGGTAAATCCAACGATCTCCAGACAGATAGTAACAATCCTGCAGGTTTTAATGTTTTTCCACTTTATATAATTGTAGACAAAGTGTTGGGTGAGTGGGTGTCCTACTGACTTAAAGAGCTGTTTATTTTAGAGCCTAAAATTATTAAAAATATACCAAACTGGTCCAGGCCACTAAGTGCCTTCTGTTAAGTAGGTCAGTGTTTTTCTAAAGTACTGTCATGTAGCTGTGAAACTGTTACACAGTTTGCTTTTGACAATGTTTATGGAGTTATTTAATTTTAGCAGTAATATTCACATTATTTGGGGTAGCTTTTAAGAAATACTTAGCTGGAACATTGACCATGAAGAATAAGAACATATAAATGCACTGTGGCCATTTACAGTCAGTAAAATGTCAATTTTCTATATGGCAGCTAACAGAAGGTATTATCTTTGTCACTAATTTTTGTCAAAGATAAATGTGCCATAATGTTTTTGATTTTAAGTTGGCCATGTGAAGAGTGGTCAGCTATTGAAGCAATGGTAAAATGACTTTAAAATTTATCACAAAAAAAATAAAATCTACTTACGGGTTATCAAGGAGTAATACAATGGGATTTAGTTCTTTCTTTGGTCGGTAATAAGCTCTGAGAGGAACAATGAAGTTATATAAGCCATTTCCAGCAGTTTCTGCTGCAACTATAATTAGTTTATTTTTGAATCCATAGGCTTTTGCATCTTCATAGTAGTTATGTTGGCATCCCTAAAATAGAAAAAGAAGTAACAAGTAAATAAACAAGTTCAGTGAATATGAATAAAGAGATGTAGCTGTGATATATATAGCTGTAGCTGTGATATAAGGTTTTAACATTAGAAATAGAAAATTTTATCAGATGATCTGATATAGACCTGATTAGACATAAACAAATGCTTGGTGATGAAAAGGATGAGAAAACTTACTATTGCATAGTAAGTGCTGAACAAATCATCTCTAAGCAGTAGCCAGAATTTAACTGTTCAGATGCAAGAGACAAATGAGAATGCAGTTTTATCCAGTAACAGAAACTCCCTTTACCTTATCTAGTCTTAGACAACAGAAAGGTACTTTTTCATGTAGAAGATGACAAAATGTGGGAGAGCTTCCAATATACGGAGAATAAGGAGGATAGCCTTTGGCATACCTAGGAGAATGGAATAAACATCGTTCAGTATAGCAAATTCTATGAAATTACTGAAACACAGTTAACCATACAATTATTTTATGGGATGTTTATACCTATGTCAAAGTTTTGCAGTTATCTGTAGAGTAGCAGAGTCAAGTGTGTGAAGCAAATTATGTTTAATAAAGATTAAAGGAGTATATTTTGTAGCTTTGATCAATTAGATACAATTTCGTGAAAGCTCTTACGCTTTTGTACAGTAAAGGAATTTTGCTTGGGTTTTTTTCCTGTATAAATATCTTTAGAAATGGGCTGATGTATTACAGTGTGCTTTCCTACTGTTTTGAATGCATGTACTGGAAACTTCTAAGAAAGGAAAAAAAAAAAAAGGAAGGAAAGAAAATTGAAGTAACTGTGGTACTTCTGCTCTTCCTTCTCCATTTTAATCTCCAAAATTTACCAAGAACAAATGAGGTCATTACCTTCTTATTTTAATAACATACTTTCAACATGATTTGAATAAATTTTAAATGGCAAATCCTCATGCTGATGGGTTGAATTTTCTAATTTGCCTTAGGTTTTAATAAGATACTTTTTAAATCCTGGCATTTCAATCAGCAATACTTGAGATTTTGTTGTTGTTGTTGTTTGTTTTTCATTGGAGCTTTATGATGTGCCTTGGGGCTTCTCATGTTTTCCACTGTTGGAGATGGGAAACTTACTAGGTGAGCCACTGGTTTAATTGTGCACTTCAGTTTTAACATCTCTGTCAGTAATCCCAATAAACATAATTGCTTACCTGCACGGCAGTGACAGGATTGAATCTTCTGTTTTTATATGAGTAATGCATCATTACTTTCAGTAACATGCTAACAAACATTTTAAATTAGATGTAATAATTCAGCCTTATAATGCTTGCTTTTTTTTTTAATTCTTACATTTTGAATTCAGACACCTATAGCCTCAGCATTCAACAAGCCTGCTGAATGATCTCATTATCGCTGCATTCTCAGGATAGAAGTATATACCTGTTTACAAATGAGTTGAGCCCTGTCTTTATAACTATAGAATGTAAGAAAAATGGTCAT
>JAAGNO010013417.1:2390-45138 GCA_033439905.1 Ceryle rudis | reverse complement strand
ACTGCCATGTGCTGGGACCTGGCTCATACCTACTGAGTTCTTTTCAGCACTATTCAGTGCTCTCAAGGGGAAGAGAAGGTCTCTGGACCCAAAAGCAAACCAGCAGACACTGCAGCTATTCTAATTCTTGTGACAGTGTGGCCACTCAAACCCCGTTGGCATGTGCTGCAGTTGAAGCAGAGAATCAACCCCTGCTGCTATCAGTTGCTCCAATACAGATTACAAGGGACTATGATGAACCAGGGTCATCACATGAACAGGAAGAAGAGTCAGAGGTGATCACCAGTAGTTTGTCCCTGAGTGAGCTGTAAGATATGTGTAAGGACTTTGGTTGTTGTTCAGGTGAGCAGATTATCACCTGGCTGCTCTGATGCTGCCAGTAATGGGGTTGGTAGTTTGGAATTAGAGGGGAAAGAGGGCAAGCAGCTGGGATCCGTGACTAAGGAAGAGGGCATTGACAAAGAGACTGGAAAACAATCCCTCAGTCTTAGGAACCGACTCCTGCGAGGTGTGAAGGAAAGGAACCCCTTTAAAGATGATGTTACACATCACCCAGGCAAGTGGATCACTATGGAGAAAGGTGCTCAGTACCTGAGAGAATTAGCAGTGCTGCACGTGACTTATAACAGTCAGGATGATGAGCAGTTACTCTCAGATCCAGACGAAATCCAATGCACACCATCCATGTGGCAAAAATTCCTACAGAGTGCTCCATCATCATATGCCAATTCATTGGCAATGTTGCCCCGGAATGATAGCCAGAGACAAACGGTGGATGAAATGTCTGGCATACTCCAGCACTATAAAATCTCTCTTCCTCCCTATGGGCCCACAGCTTGACTGTGGAGGAACTGTCCTGGGAGGTCCAGCAACTCAGAGATGTCCTGCTCCCCAGCTGTATGGGCCCATGTTTCTGCTATTAAGAGCAGATGTTTCCCTGCCCAAGAGAAAGAATATTGGAGGCACGCACTACATCATACCCTGTGGCTCTACTTACATGACCATAGAGAGAACATGAAGTGGGATAGAAAACCCACTTCAATCCTAGCTGTGTGAATATGAGTTGTAGTGAGGGAAAACAATTGCAAAATGGGATTCATCCAAGAACACTGCCCCAGTTTCCAGTGGGGAAAATTCCTGGACAGAGTAGAAGGGTTGAGCTTGCTTCTGATCCTCTTGAGAGTACTCTAAGTCATTTTCACAAGAAATGAGTGACTCCAATTGGGATGAGAGGAGCCCTGCCTCCAGCTGGGTGGAGGAGAGGGACAACTGGGTTTAACCAACAGCGCAAACCCCTCAGCTGGAGGCCAGCTTTTAAAATCCATTCAGGCTGTGAACTGGCATTTTAGTTTACCATTTTAATAAGCCAGGCCCATTAGCAGAAGGCTGGGGACAGCCACCTTACCCATGGCTGCTTACGCAGTCATGTGCTTTAAGATACAAAAATAATCACACAGTGACTTTTTTCTGATGGCATCTTTGCTCCTAAATTGCATGAGAGTTTGGAAAACACCCGTGCTCGTCGCTCTCCACCATGACCTGTTTTTGTGCTAGTACTTGGCTGCCTGTGAGGAGCTGTGCCAGGGGAACGTGGCCACCTTGCTCCTCACTCCTGCCAGCTGCACCAACCCCCAGCTACACTTGCTCTGTCACTGTGAGGCAAATGGGTATGACCCACCCTGGTGGGGCATAGCAAGAGGGTAAGTCCAACGTGTTTGATAGCACTGGTACGTTGAGACCACTGCAGCAGGGGCTTCTCAGAGGTTTGGCTCCCGAGGTTGCAGCCTGTGGATAACTTCCACCCTAAATGTATGTCACATTTCATTCCAGCAAAAGCAAAATATTTACGCTAAGACAGGGTCACCTGGAGGCCAGTCCTCTATAGCAAGCTGGAAGTGGCTGTGGTACTGTAAAGAGAGGGGCATGAGGGTGGAGGGGAGTAGCGCAACCTTCCAAAATAAACTATGAACTGGCTGGCAGCTGCTGTTGGGAGAGGTGGGCAGTGGGGAGGTGGGTGCCAGGTGCGTGTTCTCATGGAGGGACAATGGGGCCAGCAATTGCCCAGATGGGCCAAGAGCTTGGGGAGAGTGGGCTGGGGTGGTGATGGCAGAGCAGAACTGGTGCCAGGAGCAAGGAACAGCAGATTTTCAGAGCCTGGACAGAAGTGTCCCCACCAGCCACCCTTCCCACCAGTCCCCACACAGTCCCAGCACAGTTGGTACCTGCGGCTATGGCCACACCAACCTCACTTCTTTACCTGCTTTGAAGGAGCTGTTGGAAATAGTTGTCCTGTTCTGTAGGAGTGTTCTGGGCACAGTTAAACCAGCCTGGAAGTTGCTGGGCTAGACTTGCCGGGCTAGACTTGCCCTATGAAAATGCACTGAATTTGGTGATTTAAACCCATAAGCTTTAACTGTAGGACTCTCAGCCCCTATATTCCCAGACATCCAAGAGAAAGAGTGTCAGTCTCCTGTCACAGAAGCTTGCACACAAAAGACCATCTTGAGATAGCTCTTCCCACCTCCTCACAGCCTGAATCTCTTCCATATGCTGCCAAAATTTTTTTCTTTATCCCATACTGCACTGCTGATCAGCACCCCAGGCTTCTGTTGCACACTGCAATGCATGCATATGAGTTGCCAGATCAAGTAGCTGGTGACTCCTGGCCACTTACCTATCAGATACCACCAACTCTTCCTCCAGTCCAGCTGTCCCTCTCCCTTCCACCCATTTGTTCAACGTGGTGACTGCTAGCTGGGTTTCACGTGTGATAGGGGCATGTGGACACTAGAAAAGCTCTGTCAGGCAGTAAGCAAAATGATGCTTATTTTGCATGCCTTGAAGCTGCTGCAGGGGCATGAGGACACAGCCTGCCAGTGCCTGGGCTGCTTTAGAAAGCCTTCACTCACCTGCTGAGATAGATGTGAACTTCAGGCATGAGCCATAGTGGAGATGGTGATGGTTCCATCTTCTGCTCCTCTGATCAAACAAGACCATAAGAAGCAGCAGGTGGATTTGAATGGTCCCACAATCTCTTCTGCTTTTGTTACACTGCTGCCACTCTCCCAGCAAGGTTCATGTGAAAGCATGTGGAGTAACCAAAACATTAACAGGACATTCCAGTTATTCTTGGCTATTTAAGGGAGATGTAACAGCACTTTTTGCATCCCATCATTTGCCACAAGCGCTTCTCATAATGATTATCATGTTGTCAATGTTCGAGATGTTAGTATGGGGCTATAGCTGGAGAGGGTGGCATTTGGCCCCTCTCTACCACTTGGGATATAGAGTTTTCCCCAGCTTTGTGGAGAAGTTTCCTTATGCTGATTACGAAGCTATTAGGTATGCAAGGCATAACTATAGCAGAAGACTATTTCTGTGTGGGAGGAACACTATGATTCAGGCTGTCTCATCAGCCTTGCAAAACAAAATGTCCAGTCAAATAAGAATATGCTTTTGCCATCTAGCCACTCATTTCTCTGCCTTTATTTTGTACACCTAGCCAATAACTCCAGTGCACTGGGACCTGGGAATCCACCCAACAAGATACAGGAGGATTGGTCAAGAAAATGGAAGTTTACAGAAGTACCAGAATGACCTAATAGCATTTTCCTCACTGGGAGAGATGCCCAGAGCATGACGAGGGGAAGGAGGGAGTGAAAGCTCTCCTCAAATGCCTGACCATCACCTCTTGTAACAGCTCCTAGAGACAACTGGTATGAGAAAGTGGTACCAGGAATGCTTAGCCAAGCTTCGGAGACTTGTCTGCTTCACAAACAACCTGGTATCTGGAGCACAGACGTGTGGCTGAATATTGCTCACATAAGAACCTACTGCATTGCCCTTGATTAAAGGTGTTCATTAATGCAGCTGAGGTAAGAATTCATTATTATTTTAGGGCAGCCTTCAGGAATGTACCACCCTGCATTTCCTAGGATTGCAAAGGAGGATGGAGAGAGTAGAGGAAAAGCACTGATTACAACAAAAGATGTTCTAAGCTGAAGATCTAACTGAGAGTGCCAATTGCTATCTTACAGGTAAAAATACCCCTTGGAATGCTGCACTTGTGCCTTCAAAAATAAAATTATATCAGGACCCTTTTCCTTCTCAAAGTCCTCGAATTTAAGGTAAAATAAAAGAATTCCTGATGTTTTAAGGCATGGTAGTTCACAGTGTAGGTATTGGTCTGCCCTTACCGATGATGTCCCTGAGAAAAATCCAAGCCATCTGTAACAGACAGTTCCATGTTATCAGGGACCACAAAAAGCAGAATGCCTTATCTCACACACATGGGGACTGGGCCAGCTCCAGCCATCACTACAAGTATACAGTGATTCGTTTTTAGCACATTCCTGACAAGACAAATGGCACACAGGAGGCAAATGCTCTTCTCAAAGGCTGGCTCAGAATGCCAGGAGCTTGTGTACTACAGTGTGGTGTGCCAGCCTTGTATCTCAGTATCATTAAAACCAGAACTATTAGGAGTCTTTGCATACTTTCCTTGGCTTCACACATTTTTTTCATGTGTGATACTAACATAAATATTACACTATGTAGATATGTTCTTGTGAAGCCACCTAAAAGGCAGCGTGTTTGTGTCATATTTTCAGTACTTTAGCCACTCTCAAGAAAAAAGGGGGAAGAGGGCAGGCTGCAGCTTGTTTGCTTAATAACATACAAAACCTTTAAGGCTCAGGTTGCACTAAGTATTCTGGCTTTAAGTTCCAGCTGTGAAGCAAGTAGTCCAAAGTCTCTCCCTACCACCATACTGGTGAACTCTGATAACATCTGAAGTGCGATGATGAGGGGCATCTGTGCCAAAAGAACCTTCTGGCCATAAGACACCAAAAATAATGCTCTTTAAATATTAAAATCTAAGATCTCCTATCTCAAGAGCAATGTCACTAGCAGGCATCACCTCATCTCCTTCTGGAAGCAGCTTGAGGCTGAGACTAACCCCGTTCCCTCTGTTACAGCACATGGGTCCTACCTGCTTGGGGCTTTTGTCCTCTCACTGTCCTCTCAGGAACGCCAGCTGTGTGTGACAGGCTGGCTGTAGTTAAGCTGGGCCTTTGGCCTTTGGTCTTCTGCCAAGCCCTGCAGCCCAAGGGAGTGCTTTATGAGAGACCGGACTAACCAGTTCTGGGGTCTGACCCAGTACAGTATGGGAAAGCTCATGTGTCTTGTAATGTTTTAGCAAAGGGACTGAACTCTTGCAAAAGACTATGAAAAGTATAATTCCCAAGGAAACACACAAACATATGATACATGATAAACCCATAAAAAAAGAGTCTGAAGGTGTCAAGGATTTTCCTACCAAGTTTCGTAAGGGGATGCAATTAGGCCTTATATAGCCTGTCCTTGGCTGTGCTGCAAGTGGTTTAATCGGGAAATATCCAGCAAACAGAGAAATTAAATTATTACCAGCATGAAGGGGCCATCCTCTTCAGAGCCCCCAAACTCTCCTCCAAATGGCAAGACTTCCTTTTTCCAGCTCTGTATACAACACGACGGTTCAGGGCATTCCTAGAAATCAAAAGGCTCATTCTTCCTCACCTTCCTCTTTCAGTGAAAACATATATGATGGGAAACCACACGCACACACACGTGGGTTGGCGTGAGCCCCAGTGTGGGCACAGATGGTGTGTCTGAATGAATGGACACACAGAGGTCTCTGTGTAGGTAAGAACATTTACCACGCGTGGTGCTGGGAAGCGTATGCATGGTTCCAGCTAAAACCCACAAGATTGGCTGTAAGATGTTGTAATGTAATGCCTCTCGTATGTCAGTCTTAAAGTTTTGTGCCATTGGGTTGGTGTCAGCTGAAGTTCAAAGATGAGACAGGGTGCAGGTAGGAAACAATTTCTGAATCGATTTCTGCTGTGGATTTCTGTAAATATGATTAAGATGCCTGCAGCTGACAAGGCCATCAGATCTAAATGAGTCTCCTTTTATCTGATTTTTCTAATTAATGCCTATTTTATAGAGTGGTAGACAAATCATCAGCTTGCCCTTGTCAGATGTCTTTTGAAGACATTATCTGAAGAAATTAATTCATTTAACATCAGCAGCATTCCATAACATTTTGCTTCATGTGTTGTCCTTTGATACTATTTCTACTCAAGGACAATGTATTTTTGATGGGCAAGTAATCATTCTTTCCACTTTTTCGTTCTCTGCTGGCCTCTGTAAAATCCCCCATTCTAGATTTGCATCAGATTACTAGCATGGTAATTTCTAGCTCAAGTAATGTCAAGAAACTTCCTCTCTTTTCTTTCTTTCTTTTCTGTAAGGCATTCCAGAAAGCCCGTGTGCCCTGGTGCCCAGCCCCTTGCTCTGTCTCCCAAAAGGCCTTTTCTTCATTTATTTGTTGTTAGCTCTGTCCAGGGATTTTTGACTGCACTGCTCTGTGTATAAGTCAATAATCCTTCCCAATCATTTTGTCCTCTCTGCTCCTGTGATTTACACAAAGTTGGAAGGATGCAGGTGAAGATGAGATCCTCCCCAACTCTCCCCTTGGCAGGTTTTGCTGCCATTGAGGATGCTGCTGGTCCTTGATCTGGGAATTTGCACTCGGAGTAAGGCTGAGGGGGATGTTCTCCAAATTTGACCTGGACAGGGAAATACAATTCCCTTGGAGAGGTTTCTTTTTACAAAACTGTAGGCCCAGGTTTTGTCCAGGTTCCTGGCAGCTGGGTGGTTCGTGCACATTTATAAATTGTTGGTTATATAGAAACCTCTACTTTTTCTGAAGCTCGGGTGACATTTACTGTTTAATTCCCTTCCTGAACTCCTTAGTGGGAAAAGAAATCCCAACAACCCACAAATCCATGCCAGTTTCAGCACCTTTGCCCTTCTGATTGACACCTTCCCTCCTCTGCTGGGTTAATATCACTGCAAGTGGGAATTCCTTCTCCTGAATTAATTAACTCTGTATTGTTATTGCCTTTGATCTACTGCCATAGGAACAGGAACAAGCACTGGAAAACCTCCATTGGTGTGCATTTCTTGCGTAAATTACTCTGGACAGAATATTAAAGGGATCGTTTAGAAGATGGTGGGCAGAAATAGTCCCCTCCCCAAAGTTGCCCTTGAGAGTGATGCTCACTGTGGAAACTGCATGGGACTGGTTACAGACCTCTAGTGGCTCTGTTTATATAGCTCATCTCGTCTCACTTCCTAATTGCTCACCAGCACAGTATTTTGGAAAGCCGTTTAGAGATTTCCCATAAGGCTTACAACACAGTGTCATTTCGTCTTCTCTGCATTTCCCATCCTGTTGTCTGTTTGTTTTATTTTCCTCACCATAACATCTGTCCCACATTGCTGAGAGATTTCACAACTGGAAACCTGCTATAAATTATGACACAGAGTTAAAGGACTTCAGTGTTTGCTCTCTGCTATTTTTTTTCAAGGGACATTGGGTTAGCCACCTCTTTAAAATAAGCCCCCCCCCCCCCGTTTTTTTCTGTTTATATACCAATGTTTGTAAAAGCTGTCTTTAGAAACAAAAAACAAACAAACAAAAAGAGTATTTTTGTCCTTCCTGCTTGTACGATTTTCCACTTCTCTTCCGTTGATTTCCTAGAGAAACACAAACTTCTGGAAGTGCTCGCAGAAAATAATCTTTAGCAAGCTCTGTTGCTAATGGCCCGCAGGGACTCCACATAAAGCACAATTGCTCACATTTCTGTTTCCCAGCATCTGATGGAGACTGCGGCAGCTTCAGCACTGCTAGTGCCAGCCTGCGTCACCAGTGCCAGCGTTATGGGCTGAACTGGGCCCTGGTTCCCACCGAAATGGAAGCAAGCAGTCTTGAATTAAAGCAAATTGCTTGGCTCTCTAGGAGGCTGCGATTAGGAGCAGTCAGAGTGACAGCATTTCAGTGTAACAGACTGGTTTGTACAGATCAATGCTTTCAAGGTTAGTGTCACGTATCATCATCATGTAAGGACCAGAGACATTTAAATGTGAGATAAACCACACAGGACTATAGTCTTATAATCCAAGGATGTTTCAGTCTTCAGTGACTTTACCTGCCACCACAGCCTTTTTCCTCCAAACCAGAAAGCAGCACATACAACGACTACAGGACTGCTCTTGGCTCTCACTCACAAATGACAGCATTACAAACCACAAATGTGGAGCACTTGCAATGCCCCACAATGTCAGCCTTGCTTCCTCCAGCAGCCAGGAGAGATGCAGAGACTTACATGGCTGGAAGGGATCTCAGAAGATCACTCAGTCCAGACTCATGTCCCAAGGCAGGATCGTTATACTTATGTCATTCTTGGCAAATGCTTGTATAACCTCTTCCTTGACACAGGATGGCGATTCCACACCCTCCTCAGTTACTTCTGTGTGTCATTATCCTTACTGCTTACTGCCTTCTAACATCCAACCTCAGTCTCCTTTTCTGTAATTTAAGATCATTACTTGTCCTATCCATCACGGATACAGAGAACAGTTTATTCCCCTTTTCTTCCCAGCCACCTTTAAGATATTTGACAGCGGTAACCCTATCTCCCTCAGTCTTCTCTAAACTAAAGAAAGTCAGCTTGTTCATTCTTCCCTCCTAGCTCTGGTTTTCAAGACTTCTGATTATCCCCCAGCTGTCCTCTGGACCTTGTCTTGAGCACAGCACCTGGGGCCGGACATCACACTGCAACTGCAGCCTCACATAGAGCTGAGTAGAGGGATTATTTGTAAGGTACATGCCTATGCACATATCCTAGTAGGGCATATGCCCTTTTTGCATTAGCAATTAACTCATATTTGGATAGTGACTTAGAACATCTCTCAGATCTTTTTATGCAGAGTTGCTACTTGGGCAAAAATTCACCACCCTATATAAATAGAATTAATTATTCCTGGTGATGCCCATGTATAGAAACTAAGAACTGTCCTTACTGAAATGAATTCTATTTTTAAGACTATTTGTCAAAATACTTTTCATTTGTAGCTTTATATTTCAGTACATTCATAGTCCCCTCCCAGCTCAGTGGTAGCCAAGAATATGGTATTCTCTATTCCATTGCTCAAGCTGTTCATAAACTCCTTAAATCAGACTGTTCCAGTATAGACTCAAAAGCAGCTCTTCTTGATCCACCTTTCGCTTTTTAAAGTATGACTAATAATGATTCTCTCTGTGCATTTTGCAATCAATATTGCATCATCCTAGACCAGCTTCATCTACCACAGGTTCCCTTAAGTTGCTTAGGAGTATCATGTTGCACTCTGATGAAAGCTTCACCACTGTCAAAATACAGGACTACTATTGCTTCTCCCATATCAACAAGGTTTTTCTACTCTATCATGAAAGGAAATTTGACCCGTTTTACACAATTTGGCTTTTGACAAATCTATACTGGCCATTATTCATCTCTTTGTTTTGTTTTAGGTGCTTACCAAAGTTTGACTGTTTGTTCCAGTATTTTTCCGGGAATTGAAGTTAAACTGAACAATATGTAATCCCTGGCTCCTCCTTTTTTCCCTTTTAGAGACAGGAACTATGTCTGCCTTTTCCAGGCTTCCAAGTACGATCTCTGGGCTCCGTAACATCCCAGAAGCTAGGCGAGGTTATGCCCAGAGCTTTTGCGGTTAAATCACTGGCTGCAGCAATTACCCTAGGTCAAAATTCATCTGGTCCAGCTGACTTGAATACTATCTGAAGGATCTTCTGACCTAGTCTTTGTTCTAGCTTTGTGACCTCACCCCCCTGTGTCATTAACATTAATTGCGATGTTTGTCTGAAGCAGTAACAAACACAGAAAAGGCATGAAACACCCCAGGACTCTAGCTATGACCTGTCCATAGTCTTTCTTCCCTGCTGGACAGCAAGTTTTTAGTCACCTGGGTTTTCCTATTGATGCTAAAGCAGTGATGGAAAAACTACTTGTTACCTTAAAGTCTCTTGCTAACTGGATCACACTTTGCTACTTGACCTTCATGATTTTGTCCTCACATATCTAGCCCAGCTTCTGCACCCTTTTTGTCCTTAGGCTGTGATCAAAAAAGAGCTGATGACTTCTCCAAGGTGATCTATTGCTACATCTCCTAAGAACTCTCTAGGTTTTAGATAGCCAATGCTTGGTGCTATTCTCTCCAAGGTGCTTTCTACATCAAACTTCTCACTTGCCCAAGATCCAAATTACATGCTTTTAATAACTGAGTAAGTGGCTTTAATGGAATCACTGTTGGTTTATCTTGGTATAGGAAAGATCAGAAGTGTCACCTTTGTTTCCACCTCTTCCCAACTGCTGGGTCCACCTATGAACATCCAGTCTCTGCTGGTCAGTTTGTTTACCCTCCTGTCCTTACCATAAGTGATGAGTGTAAATCACAAACTCTTCTAACCCAGATCTGAATTTTACATAGTCCCAAATGCTAGAGATGTTTACAGCCAAAAGTATTCTTCAACTCAACTGCTCATTAGAAAAACTTCTATTCTCATTCGGGTGCTTTTTTTTGCTGGCTTCCCTCTCAGCTGGCCTGCTGCACTTGAAGGCAGAACAGACTAGACTGATGAAGCAGGGCACGAGTTTTTGTTTTCATACGTATGAAAAACTCAAAATTCACTAGTAACATGATCATGCTGAACTCCTGCCTGCAGAGAAACTCTAGCTTACCTTCCATCGTCACATATTCTTCTCATCGGTAAAGATAACTTGAAACACTCGCTGCTTGAGGAAGCCGAAGCTGTAGCAGCAGTGCTGTAAACATAGCAGTGTTAAACTGCTATAATGGTGCTCTTTCAAAAGAGCAGCATAAGCAGCCAAAAGGGGAAGGAGTTCAGATGGTCTTTCTGTTGCCCAAGAGGAAGTGAATTTCAGATAGCACTTCAGTTCCCCTTAGTTATGATTCACCATAAATGAACAGCTAAAACATCAGTTGATAGTAAAGCCATGCAAGCAGGGACTTCCAGAAGGGGACACACAAAGGAACAAGCAGAGAAAGCTGGCCCCTTGCCTAGATGTGAGTTGCCCTCCTTCCCATTCTGCTGCTTTTGTTGTTAGGGTTCCTGTGCATTTTGCAGTGTCAGCCAGTTGTCAGAGAGGAGAAGACAGCCTTGCATGGGCCTTAGTTAAACCTGAGACCCCAAGTGCCTCCTAGACCCCAGACCGGGACGTGTTCACTGCTGCAAAATGCTGTTAAACCAGAGCAATGACCTAGATCATAGAGCAAGTAACAGAATACCCTGCTGATAAACTGAGATATATTGACACTTACACAATATTTATGAATTGTTAGAGGTTAACACCAGAAGGAGAAAACCATAATGGCTGTGTATGCCTCCTCTAACACAGTTGTTATCCAATATTAGCTTGACAATTTCCCATGGTAGAAAAATTAATTACCTTCTCAGTGCGAGCAAATTGTGCCAATAGCACAGCATCCCCCCATTCAGCCACTCTTAACATGACTTCTGGTCTGAATTTGTTGTGCTTTCAGCCACTGGATCTTGTTTTGTGTTGTCTTACTTCTTCCTCGTGTCAATATGTCTAAATCAAGTGTGACCCATGTCACTAGAGACAGAGGCGCCTAATGTATCACATCTAAAAAGTAAGAGAGCATGGTAGAGACATTTCCCATTTTTATAAGGAAGCATCACAGACTACTTGTCAAGAAACAAGATAAGAACCCACCATGGTTGGAAAGAAGGAAGAAAGGTGTGTTGTCAAGCTGTCAAAGAGACGGGGCGGGAGGGGACAGGGGCATCAAATCCCACCAAACAACAGACAAGTTCTCCATTGTCCTGCGCATGTTACCACTGTTCACACCAGGTACAACATGGGCATAAAATGACATTAAACCAAAGATTAGTGTATGGTAATGGATCAGACCTCTTCTGCCAGAAGACTACAATGACCTATCTCTCCATCTCTGCTTAACAATTCCCTATCATGCTGAGCAAACAAAGCCTCACTGAACTCTGCATGAGATGCTGAATGGGTGGAGAAGGGTGAGGTGAATGAAGGAGCAGCAGCTACCCCTAAGCACACCCACATGCACATGAATATATGATGACCAACATTAATGAAGGGTCACTAGAAAACAAAGTTTCTCCCTACCAGTGCATCCCACAGTCTAAAGCTATGTTTATGTGAGGAATGCATTTACTGATTCAGATTACATTAGCAAAACCAGCCTGTTTGCTAGCATGGCTCAGCCAGGCAAAGTAAGGGACAACTGTGACATATCCCCACCCCACCGTGTCTCATCGTACCTTTGGCTACAGTCCCGATGGCACAAGATGTGATAGAAAGACTGGAGGACAGCGAAATGAGAGTGGGGGGATGTGCTAGATGCCAAACACCTGATCCCTCTTCAGAGGGAATTCCTCTGAAAAAAAAAAAAAAAGGATTGCCTTACAACAGCCTGCAGAAGGATGGGCTGATACCTGAAAGAGATTAAAACAGTAAAGCAGTACTCAGGCTGAGCAGCCATGTGGAAAATCTCCATGCAGCAAGGATCCCTGTGAGCTTCTATAGTTGGAGGGCGGAGGAAACTACTAGACGTTGGAGGAGAGATTAATAAAAACATATTTGCACATTTAAAGGCTGACATTATCTCTTGAAATAGTTAACTCTATCCTTTGCAGTAGAAGTGAGCAGTCTGTGTGCCTCACCTGCACAGCAAGAGGGGAATTCTTGGCCAGAGGAAGGTATTAAGGTGGGAAGAAGGCTCTCCAGGCCAGGGAGGCTAACATAATTATTTACAATAATGGATTGCTTTTTAGTAAGAACCGTGAGGTGGGTTTCATAAAAAAACAGCCTCCTTTAGGGCCCATGGAGAAAAGGATGAAGCAAAATCAGCAAGAAACTGTGAAAATTTTCTAGCTAAGGCTGGCAGAATTTGCAGGGAAAAGGTGCAGTTTGCCACCACTGCCTCCCCCCCAGTGCCCAGAGCATTGCTGGCTGCAGGTCCACAGCCATGCCACCCCCTTCTGTCCCTGCAAGAAGAGGAGCCTCACATCAAAGTGAGTGCTCCTCTCATGACTCTCATAAGCAAGAGGATGCATGGAGCAGGTGCTCGCTTCTGTTTTGTGATCCATCATTTATGCAGAGTCTCAAAATACAGCTCTGATAAGCTATCTGACTAATTTTCAGCTTAAAGGAAAGCATTCACTGTCAGTTACCACAGTCTGCCACTGTCCTTGTTGCCATTGAGGGATTAAGCCCTACCCTGGTTTCTTCTGCTCAGCACAGATCTAAGAAGCTCCCCTATCAGCCTGCAGCCTTTTGCATTCTCTAGTTCTTCAAGGTATCTGTGCTCGCTGAGACATGCTGTGGTGGGATCACTGTTCTCCTGAGGCAGCAAACACTGGCCACAGTCAGAGAAAAGTACTCGCCAGAGATCCCAAGGAAAGAACTGTGTGAGGTTTTCCTAGAAAACACTTCATTTCCATGCATGAATCTTTTCAGCTCATATGCTCTGGTTTTTTGTTTCTTTGGGTTTTGTTTGTGTTTTGGTTTTGTTGTGGATTATTTTTTTTTTTAAGCTGGTGCAAGCCAAATAAAGTAGCAACACCATTTCCAAGTCTAACATTTCACATTTGCATTCAGATTTGACCTCTATCATCTCTGATGTCCATGTATCCTACTTAACTTGCTATTTCTCAGGAGGCTGGGTGAGATGAGGAGACAGTAACAGACTATGGGATCTCTCTCACCTGCAGCCTACACTTCTGTCAAGCAGCACCTTTTGCTGAGGCTCCAGCTTACTTTATAAATGGTTACAAGGTTCCTTTACAAAACCTCTCAGAAAAACAATTATACATTTATTTCTATCAAACACTGCAAGGAAGTGATCCTTCCCCCCCACTTTTTATCAAAGAGTTCTCCATCATGGGGGTGGCAGGAGAAAGGGAGTGAAATAAGATAACTCTGCTCAGCTTGCCTCAATTTAATGAGCTCCTTTAGGCCTTATCATTCACCCTGTGTTTTCTCCCATTGTGGACTTCTGAGCCTCATCAAAAAGAGCTTCTTTTCTTTTCTTTTTTCTTTCTTTTTTCTTTTTTTTTTTTTTTTTTTTAAATCGGACTCTGTTTGATCAGCCCTTTCCCCTTTCTTTCCACAATCCCCCACATCATGCTGGAACTGGTACCAGTGGAGCATGTCAGCATGCCCTAGCAACAGAGAGATTAAGGGAGCTACCAGCTCCCAAGGACAGGCTGGCTTGGACTTACTAATTAACTGCAGTGAAAGAAGTGAATGAGAACGGCCTTTTCTTTAGAGCAGAGGACGCACTAGAGGTGGATGAAGGAGTTCAGCTAAAAGAAGGTTTCCCTCCCCCAAAACATGTGTCAACATTCAGACCAATCCTTTCTTAATAAGACTTTCTATATGTACAGGTTTTGTATGGATGGGAAAAGGCTGACAGCAGTCAAGTCTGATGCAGAAAAACATGGGTGGGACCAAAGCCAAACCATGGCTGCCCCAGCCTTGCATCTGGCTCTCTCACAGAGCTGGGACCCATGCGTCAGGTGCCGGTTACGCCGGGAGAGACAGGTCCTCACGGGGTGTGTGTGCTCCAGGCTATACCCCTCTGGCACTGCTGTCCCTGGACACAATGGGGCTGGTGGGAGGGTGACAGCATCCAGCTCAAAGCTGTGACCCTCAATAGCGTGTAAGGCAGGGTGGTGAGAGAGCAAAGGGCCCCTCTGCAAGGGAGGTCGGACAGGTCCATGACTGCCACAGAGGCTGGGCTCCTGTATGGGGAGAGGGACTGGACCCTCCAGGGGTTTGTAGTGAAACACAAGAAGACCCCTGCCCTCTTCAAACCTTGGCATCCTCCTGGAGTCCACCTTTACCAACTGTACCCAGGAATGACAGGCTACAGGTTCCTTCATACCAAATCCTGGTCAGAGCCTGTCCATTTTTGGTCAGCCATAGCCTCTGATGGTAAACCTTCTCTGGAAAATGAAATACTTGGGACATATCTCTCTCTCTCTCTCTCTCTCTTTTTTTTTTTTTTTTTTTTTTTTTAAACGTTACTTTTTGTTCTTGCAGCTTACAGGCGTTTTGCCCTCGGCTGGGCATGGAAGTGAAACTGCTGCAATTCCCGCAAGCAGGGCAGAGTGGCTGATGTTCCCGGCCCCAGCAGGAAGCACCAGACATGATGACAGGCAGCAACTTCTGGTAATTCTCCAGCCTGTTTCACTAATCTATGACGGCTTGGCCAAACTGGATCACAAGTTTTTAAAAAAAATTCTTTGCAGCTTGGTGGTTTATGCGAACTGAACAGACATCTCCTTGCATGTACTCCAGTAAGGCGACTGGGATGGGGCTCCACCTGTGGTCTGTGCTGCTACCAGGCAGGTGGGAAAGGGGAAGCCTGGCCACTGGGGATACCCCACTGGGGCATGGCTGCAGAGTCAGTCTCCAGCACTGGTCTTTTCCCCATTTCACTCAGCAAATTCTGTACACCCTCCTTCAGAGACCACCCCCCCAGAAACCAGCAAAACCTTCCCAAGAAAGGCAAACGTGGATCCCAGAAGCTTTATTTCCTGGTCAAACACAAAAAAAACCACCAGCCCACCATTTGGGAATCCCAGCCCACACCATTGCCCACCAAGCTCCATGAGGCTGGAGGCACCTGCCTGGTTTCCTCTGCCCAAAGCAGGCACATGACCACTGCAGTGGGTGACTCACAGGAGGATGGGGCAGGCAGGCAGGTCTGTGGTCCCCACATTCCCCAAGGACTGGGATGTGCTGCGTCCCTTGTTGAGCGTCAGGAGATGCGATGCAGGGTGCAGTGTGTTGCTGGCCTGGGGAAGCATTAGATGATTAATGGGCTCTTTTCCACCTCCTCCGTTAGGGATACACGAGCCTCCCCAGATATACCATAGTTGCTGAAAACATTTCTGAACTGAAATGCCACTGAAAGGGGAACTGTAAAATCCTGTGCCTCACGCTGAAAGTCTGGGTTTTTTTTTCTCTGAGAACAGGCTGTGGAAAAATGGTACTATCTTACAAAACAGAACTGTGCCTTTGCATATTTAGCTTTGGATCTGCTGGTATTAGAGACAAAGTCAGATTTTATTACTTTTTATTTCTTCTAGCCCTGCAGCACCAACACAGACAAGCCACATAATGAACTACAGAATCTTTTATTTCTTGAGCACAAGAAGTGACTTTTTTTTTGTGTGTTTATTTGGGTTTTTTGTTTTTAGTTGGTTGATTGGTTTTTGTTTTTCTTTCCTGTATACTGGTTCACCCCTAACTTTGGTAACACACCATAAGCATATACAGCATTTTGTAGCTTCATAAAACTTGCCATTTTTTTTTTTTTCTGTTCAGGTCTCCTGCTTTCCAGAATTAATCTCTACAGACTTTAACTAAATTTGTGTGGCCTGCTGTTGATTTCATCCTCTTAAATTTTGCAGGACCTTGCCATATGTGTTTGTACATAGTCATTTTACAGCATAGATCTGTGCTTGAAATCCACTACTGCCTGCAGTGTTCTGGTGCCTGGGAAGGGAGGAAGCGCTCCAGAGCTTCAGCTCCACAGTGGAAACACAAAAGGGGTCTGCTCCCTGCAGGGACTATTTCATGGGACTCTTCAGATCTCAAACGCTGAAAAGGGACATGAAACAATAATCCCTTATGGAACATGCTAAATAATTCAAGTCTAGTTAAAAAAAAAAAAAAAAAAAAAAAGTAGAAACAACTTTAAAATATTTTGTTGTAACAGTTTGACCTTTCTTAATATAGCTCAGAGGAGCAGGCTCTCTGGCTGCTTTCCGAAAGTCCTTGTTATGGTATTCAATGAACCCTGGGGATCATTACGCTATAAATATGCATCATGTTTATATAGATGCATTGGGCAACCTATTACAATGCTAGGGGTTAAAAGTCATTTCCATGGATTCCCAACCAAGATAAACTCCTCCACATCGCCGCGGTGACTAGTATTTAAACCTGTGTCTGTATAAAGAGGGCAGTCAGGCTTTCCAGCACCTGGAGAATGGGCAGTCTTATCTCTTAGTTATCTCTTATGTTCCTTCGGCGTTTATATGTAAATTTGTCTACCGGAGCAGTAATCACCAGTCAATGTCTTCTCTGTCCGAGGGCCAGTCACTGCAGACTAGCATCTCCTCCGTCTGCAGGCAGCAGCAGCCCTGCAGCTGGAGGGGAAGCCCAGCCCGGTGCTCCCTCTTCTCGGTGGGACCGGCCAGCCAAGAGCTGGGCAAAAGGGGTAAACTCCTTCCAGACAGCATTATGCAGAGATACTTAAGACACATTTTAAACTGCTGCCTGTCTTAACTAAATTAATAACCAGGTAATGGAATATTCTAATAGTACCTGAATTAAGCAGGCTATTTTTAACACACATATAACACACCCACCCACCCACGGAAATATAACCAGGGTGACTCTGTTAGTTTTCTGAGAAAAGGACTGTGGGTTGAGACCAAACACAGAAAACATTACCCAGAAAGTGCTGAAGAAAGAAGGAACAAAAACTCCTACACCTCACGTGTAGTAAAAGTGGCTGCTATGTCTGTCACAGACACACAAACAGGAACAGTGTCCCGGGTCATGCCTCTGGGACACCGCCGGAGAGAAACACAGCGCCTTGCAAGACTGAAAAAAAACCGCAGTGGGATTTCAGACAAGAACCCAGTAATCCCTATCAACCTGCTGCAACGGGTGCAGGCAAAACCTGACTGGTAATGGCCAGCACAGCAGGGCAGCAAACAGCCTTGTGGAGAGAAAATCGGGTTCTAACCATTGCGAATGCTCCGACCAGCTCATTTAAAGGCTGCACCGTGCCGTAGAGTAGCTACAAACTTCAGACAGCTTTTCCTCCCTGACAGAACAAGTTGCTTCTTGCTTCCACCGTCTTGTATTTCTACATAGCCAGCAGGCAAGCCATGGGCTTTGGTTCAGAAAGCAGAGCGTTCCTTCCCAGCATCAAAGCGGCACGGCGAGCGCGCGACGAGCACTTCACACACACGCGCACCGAGGTGCATTTCTTGCTAGCAGCTTCCAGAACTGCCAGTGTGGCCACTTGCCCCTGCCCACTCTGCTCATCAGCACGCAGAGGTGTGTGCAGCTGTTAAACTAACATTACATCACCTGGGATACTGGAAGTCGGCTTCCCGGTTTCTCGCATGGGGGATGCGAGGCTCCACCAAGCTCCTTGGGCGTTACTTTTCTGTCTTCCTCATTTAATGGCTTGTGTTGGTGTTTTGTTTTGGTTTGATTTTTTTTCTCTTTCAATATTTGTTTCCAAGAAGGGATTAGGTGTGATGGGTGTGGGGCAGACTGAACCAGCAGTGCTGTATGAAGGAAAGGGATGCATCCGTAGGAAAGATGAGGGCTGTTTATTAGAAGCTTGCATGACTACAGAAGTCCCAAAGCAATATGCTGGACACCAGCAGCAGAATGACTGTGCAGAATTACCCTCTGTGTTGTGGCAGAGCAGACCCAGCTTCAGGCATTAACAGGCTCTGAGGACAATGCTTAATTTCACATCTCCAGTGGAAAGTTTTTGTAAAAAGTCAAGTACCCATATGGGGTTATAATAATATTAATTAATAATAATTAATAATATCTTGCATAAATATTAAAAAGTTGAGTGTGAAATCAAGCAGCTGATCAGTGGTCTCAACTATTACTACACTGAGTCCTCAGCTGCTTTTTTCCATTCAACAAACTAAAATATTTTCATGCAAGCCCTACAACACCAGGAACATAGTGCTTTGCCTTGCCTTTACCCACAGGAAATGTGGAACATCAACAAAACCAGCATTTTTCTGTCAAAGATCTGTGGAAACTGCTTGCCGAGCAGAGAGAGGTGTGCCTGGAGCAGAGCGCAGCTTGCCCACTGCAAGATGAGGAGTTCTGCAGGGCTCATAGGAGGAAATAACTTCAAAAGGTCCTCTTTATCACTGAACTCAGCAGCTGCACCTCCAAGTACACAGTTCTGACCTATTTCACCAGCCACATGCACCAGTTCTACACAAGCGTCAGCCTAATGACGTCAGTGGGATTACTCCATCCTTGCATTACATAGAACTCAGGCCCAAAGAAGGTGCACTGAGGAGGAAGATGTTCTTTTGTCATCTTTCCTAGCCCAGCTGCCCTTGCAGGAGACCAAACTCAGTTTTTGCTGTTTGTTCATTTGGGAGCTCTCAGCACCAAGCCAGGATACTGCCTCTCAGTGTGTGCGCTTCCTGCCTCTCCTGATAAGACATCCCAGTCAACAAGTGTTGGGTGCAGTGACTGATGTACCTCAGTGACGCAAACACCAGTGCATGTGCACTGGATTAATGGCTGCTGGGGTGAGAAGGGGGTTACAGAGAGGCCAGGGAGCCCTGCCAGATGTAGGGTCAGTGGCTTGGCTGCAGCACAAGGCTGTCATGCCTTGCCCCTTCCTGGTCAGTCCCCACAGAGCAATGCTGACACCCAGCAGGAGTGACCCTCTGAAGTCCAGAGATGAAGCAGGGTATAGCTCCCAAGAGATGAAGCAGGGGGAATGCATCCAAAGCCTTTCTCATTGCTGCCGTGCTGTATGGTCTTTCCTGCTTGCACGTCCTAACTGAGCTATTTTCTTTGTTGTCGCCGTTTTGTTTTCTTTCACTTGTTTTCCCTGCTTGTTACTCTCACACCCTAACCTTTTCTTTTTCTGCTCTGGATGTTCCTTTTTCTTCTGACTCTCTAGATGCCTGGCTGCTCCTTTACTCCGCTGCATCTCTTCCTGTGCTTCCTGCCACTACCAAGGTCACACATGTCCTTTTCCTTCTAAGCTCACTCTGTTCCCCTGTCTTCCATTTTTCACTGCTTCAGAATTTCCTTCCATATTCTTCCTACATTCAAGTCTCCCATTTGTTAGTGGGCATAAGAATCTTCAGCCAGCTTTTTAGCTACCAGTTTAGGGCATGGCGGAAGCCAGGCTAGCAAAGCCTCTGGAGCACATTAAATAAAGTAGAAGGTGAGATTGGAAAGATGGCCAGAAGCAGAGCGAGCGTGTGGTGTCAGATCAGGGAGATAAAACCTCTTGTTTTAACTGATACTGCTGTCAACAGCAATCCAGTCTACTGCTGCCAGCAGAGAGGTGCACTACCGTGCTTTGGCAGGCAAACCAAGGGATTTTCATGCCTCCTGCACCGAGGATCAAGGTAGGCTGTATAGCAGTTTAGACCTAAAGGCCATCATTGCTGTTTACTACCCCTTGCATAATGCTATACTCAGAGCTCAGTAAGATTGCAAAACCAAGCTCCTATATTTAGAAAAAGCCAGGCTCATGTTGCTAGTGAAACCTTAACTCCATCCCTGACATGAATATGTTACAGAGCTTTCTTGCCCAAGACCCCACAGGAAGCCTGTTGCAGAGTAGTGCCCGGGATGCAGGACAATGCCATGGGGGCTGGAGAGAGACAGCCCTTCTGCCCTTGCCTCCTGTCCTGCACTTCAAATAAGGCAGGCATCTTGCACAGCAAGTACTATGTGATCATGTAATTGCAGACTGTGCCATAATGCATGCTCACAAAAGAGATGAATTAAAGCTGAACAGGCAGTTACAAGCACCATTACATCATTAGACTAATCTCTCCTTGGCTGTCCATGAAGGACCTCATCCTGTTCCCACTGAAGCCAGAAGAACATACCTCTATTGACTTGAGTGGAAGCTGGCTTGGGTTCACCCCAAGGCTCATTCATTGCTGTTAGCCGCTAGCTGATGCTGTACCCTTGAATGCAGCAAACTCTTCATGCATAACTCATCTACCACACCTAACACTTACACTTTCATTCAAGTAGAGACTTCAGTCAGGGTGCTGTGGGTGGTGGAGTGTGAGGGGAACTTGCTCTGCTGCTACGCTCGCCCTACCTGTTCAGCCGGTTGAGTTGTTCACCACCTTTGGCAGCTGCTCATGGCTGAGCAGGAGGCTCAGCAGAAGGGCTGCTCCTGCCCTGCAGAGCCCGCAGGCCACAGGGAGCTGATTAAGTCTGTTTTCCCACCCTGCTGCATAGAAGAGAGCTGGTTAGGGGCAGCTGGGCACTGGGGGTCAGGATGCACTGGCAGGTACACTCTTCCCTGCACCTACCAAGCCCTGACTGCCCAGCACAGCCATCAGGCCCAGAGCGGCAGGGAGATGACAGAGGCAGTGGTTGAATGGAGATGTGAATCACCTCAGCACCACATCACACAGCTGGTGCTGTGCTCCTTTGGGCTAAACAGCTGCTGCACTGTGGGTTAGTTTCCTAGAGCAGATCTTCTTACCTTTACCACTTCCACAACCTGGCTTCTTTGTAGGACACTTACCTAAATACAAGCATTTTTCTTCCAATTCTGCATCCTTCATGTTAACCACAAAGTGTAATTTTTGAAAAGAGACCAAATGGCTCAGAACTAGAGAGGACCCTCCAGTAGAGTTTAACCTAAAGGTGAGTGACCTTCACATGTGAACTCGTCTTAACCTCAACCCTCTTGTTTGTTTCTTTCAAGTATCACATGCAGTCACTGGAATTTTCCTTCACAACAACCTCAGAGGTGGCCTTTTTATCACCTCAGGAAACCTTTTACCATTTCTGACATCTCTGCCCTCATGGCTTCCCATGTTGCTGATTTCAGAGTTACACACATCAAAGTGATGAAGACACCTCACTCTGGGGAGAGAGCAGCATTATCACTCCCAAAAAAAGCCATGTTCAGCCACTGCCCTTCAAAACCAAATTATTCCTCAATCTGACACATGGAGGATGTTTTTCCTGTTATTTAATTTAATGTTTTTCTTTGTTTCATTTAAACTGATCTGGTTTAATTATTTTCTTGCATCATATGAAAGACCTCCATCCTCTTCTTCTGTTTATCCACGAAGGTGATTTTATATTACTCTTCATACTGTCATCTTGAAAGATGAATGCGTTTGCTGAACTGCATTTTACACACGCAGAAGACAGAAGAGGGACAAATAAACAAATACAAGAAACTGAAAGGAAAAGGAATGTAAAGGGTAAAAGAGAAACTCAGACTGAAAATAGATGAAATCTATGTACTCACACGTGCAAGTTCATCTACACCGGCCTACTCAGGCATGTTCTCACCATCACCCAAGAAGTCTGACATCAAGGCAGTTGTTCATCTGTTTCTAATACATAGCATAGAAAAAACTCTAGCTGGAAAAATATTTTGTTTTAACAGTGAGTCATCCATGAGAAAAATGTGGGTGTAGATTTCAGGGAAGGGGCTGGAGAAGGTTTTCTGAACACTAATTTTGCAAACCCCCTTATAGGAAGATGCATGAAGTTGATGAAGACATAAAGCATGTCCCTCCCTCCCTCCCAGACATGATGGAGGGTAATCAGCTCCCATTGAGAGCCTGATTGCACCATTTGCCCCGTGCTGGATCTGTCCCACCCTCCAGGGACCCCAGGAGAGGGGGTTGGCCCCACAAGGATAGCCCCAGGCACGCCCACTGCCACCATTGGCACCAGCCTTGGTCAATGCCTAAAGCAAGGATCAGCCTGTACCTGGCCTCACCTTGGACACCCCTGATCACCTGGGATGGTTTTTATACAGATTTGACACATCAGTGCTTGTAGGCATTTTACCTAAGCATTATCTGGTCTTGAGGGCCAGGCTGAGGGCTCTTGGATAGATGACTTCAAATCTGGAATGATTCAGATAATACTTTGGTGTCAGTGAGGTCTGGTTAATGAGACAGGCCCCCAGGCCTGAGTGTTTCCTTCCAGCCCCTTCACCAGCACAAGTACCAAACACATACCAAGAGCCATTATCCAGTACATCTGTAGGCAGAGGCTGGGAACTGTAAACACCTTGCCAGGTTGTGAAATGCCCATTGATTCTCCCAGAGTGTAAACATCATGGGAAGAAAGGTAGCTATCCCTCAGGAGTGACAGCCTGAACATCAGGCTTTCTGCCTTGGCTATCCCATACCCTTTCCATGGGAGCTAAAATTCAGATGTCCCAGTTTTCTCACCAGTTGACCGGAGTGACTAATACAGACCAGTCTCTGCCTCACAGAGCACTCTCAATGGTTAACATTTTTCTGCTGGGCAAACCCGCTGAGACCCAGAGTTACTTTATTGGTAATTATTTCTTGTCATGATTCAAAGGGACACAGGCAAGAATAGCAGCAAAGTGAGGATATACCAGCACCTAAAGCATAGTGATAACATCTGTGAGAGTGTCAAACTGACTTCTGGGGAAAAGGTAAGGGCTCCATTCCTTGGACTAATTAAAAAAAGACTGACTGATAGGTACCACCAAAAAAAAAAAATTATAGGCAACAATGTTTTCTGGCTTGTTTAAGATGGACTATCTGGCTTAACTCTTGTAACTTTACTCTTACATACATTACTCTTACTGACATTATTAGATACACCAGGGTTAGTGAGAAAGAATTAGTCTCTGGGTCTTTTCCGTCTGTTAAGTTCCATGGTTTGTGATTCACTTTAGAAAAACAAGGGTGGTTGAAAAAAAAGAGTTGTTTTCAGCTGTGTGGTGATGAAATACAGTAACTGAAAAGGCTGTGGGTTTTGAGGTTGGATTTTGTGATTAAAATATTGTTGGGTTCAGGATAGGATTGGTTGGTAAAATGAGTTACAGTAAGACATTGTGTTTTCACCTCTAGGAAGCCAAGTTCAAGGCCTGTTTAAGATCACAAAAAAAACCCAGTAAGTAGTTCAGGATGATTAACAGTTTTCGAACGGGTGTGAGGCAGGACAGTAACAGCCAGGGGGCCAGGAAGGTTGAGTCCAATTCCTACCACCAGTGCCGCTGCTTTGGGGCCCCAGCCTTAAGCAGAGGAGGGCACTGCAGGCATAGGAGACCTCCTGATGTAGTGACAAGGGGGGCAAAGATCAGTGTTACAGGAGATGTTGTGTGTCTGGATGAGGTCTGTGCAGCCATAGAATCATAGAATGTTAGGGATTGGAAGGGACCTCTAGAGATCATCGAGTCCAACCCCCCCTGCCAAAGCAGGATCACCTAGGGCATGTCGCACAGGAATGCATCCAGATGGGTTTTGAAAGTCTCTAGCAAAGGAGACTCCACAACAGCTCTGGGCAGTCTTTTCCAGTGCTCCCTCACCCTCACAGTAACAAGTTCCTCCTCATGTTGAGGTAGAACCTTCTCTGCTCAAGTTTATACCCATTGTTCCTTGTTATTCCCATTGTTATACCCATTGTTCCTTGTCCTATTGCTGGGCACTACAGAAAAGAGATTGGCTCCTTCCATTTGACACCCACCCTTCAGCTATTGTGGTCGCGGTAGGAGCCACACGAAGCATGTGCTCTGCACCAGCCACCCACGCCAATGGTAGATGCATAATGCTGTTTTGTCCCAGCCATCTTGGTCCGTCTGTGACAAACAGGCATGGCCCTACTACTTCTGTAAATGGGAGGCTCTTGGGCATATCTTCCTACCTGAGGTATCCAGTTCAATCTCTAAAGCAATGATGTTTCTCAAGACCATTTTGCAATATGTTTACATTAAGCATCACAAGCTACTGATTCAAACAGCCAAGTTGCAGCAGAAACATTGCCAGGAACCCTCTCGAGTTCATTTTCCCCACACGCTTTCAGTTTTCGCCTGTCTTAACAAGATGTGTACTCTCATCAAATATGCAGCTTACACACAACACAGGCCAGACAGCTGTAATTGGCTTCAGTGCCTTCCAAATTGCTAAATGCAAAGCAGTGCAGCAAGCAGATTTGCACCTCTGCTGTCGAGCTGCCAAGGCCAACCCACTAGCCAAGTACTACTTGCACTTGAAATAAAGCATAGATAGGGTGTAAGTGGTGCATCATCTCTGGTCTGGTGCTCTGCAGTTACTTTAAGTGCAGTTAATACGGTTACTGTTAGCAGAGAGTTACAGATCTACCCACGAGTTAATAGCTGTGTTCAGATCTTCTTATCTCATTGTCTGGAAATAGAACTGAGCTTTTTTTTTTGATAACATATAATTGAGTATTTTCTGTTACTTCTGGGATTTTGTAAAGTACTGTTGCAGGGGTTTTTTTCTTCGCTGTTTTTTTCTTCCATAAATTCAATGATTCCTAGAATGAAACAAGACTTTGATCCAATTTGAACTTGACTGCCCTTTTGTACTAAAATGTTTTCTTTTAGCACTCAAAGATATTTCCTCAGTTTCTAAAGTTTACCTGCAAGCTTGGCTTACACAGGGTGTTACAAATCCATTCAAAAACCACAACATGCTTCCAAAGTGCTTTAAGGAGCTGGGCATTATTTGATCCATTTTTCAGACCAGTCCCCATCACTGTGTGGAGTGAAGCTTGGCTCTAGCCTTGTCTCCCTTACGGTAACCACCAGCCCACAACACCATTCATAAGAACACTCATCTCAGCGTAGCTAGTCAGTGGTGCAGAGGAACTGTAATTATTTACTTTTTCCTGAGTAAAGAAAAACCCATTCAAGGCTCTGGATAACCCAAACGCAACTAACAAATCCATTTGATTTCTGTAATAAGAAAATATGAGGTTCAGTAGGACACCAGTCAGGTGGCACTGCCCAAAATCCCTGGAAGCAAATTCATTTCCCCCCAAAAAAAATTCAATCTCTCCAAAATTTGTTTTTAGGAGTAACCCTGAAAAAACCATCAAATTCAGACCAGTCCTGGTAGAGGCAGGGGTTTCCAGCCTCCCAGTGTGGCCTGGTGCCCCAACAGAGACCTTCTCTTTTCTATTAAGGGGGATCCAGTGCAGAAACTCCTGCTTTGCACTGCTGTGACAGTACAGAGAGTCAGATGCTCATTAAAGCAAATTGTGGGCCATTCTTTTTTTTTTTTTTTTCTTTTTTTTTATGGGAAGCAACCAAAACTGCACCCAGGAACCCATGAGCCATCAGAAGAGATCCTGGAGGGACATGGGCATCATATGGTCCCAAGGACATCACCCCTTGAACAAATGCACCACTATGCTTCTGCAGTAGCTGTTGTCTCTGAGCAGGTTTAAAATGTGCCCTCAGGAAGGAGCATTGCAGCAGCCTGAATCCACCATCTGCGGAAGCGTGGATAATGCCCTGTTGAAGGGCAGCATTGCAAAACTATGGCATCACATGGCTGTTGCCACCAGAAGGGTTCCCAGAACGTCATTAGCTAGACTTTTGCATCACATTTCCTTGTGCTCTCCCATCTTAAGTCACTGTTTTCCTGGCATTCTCCACGGGATAATGTTGCACAACTCCAGGGGGGTTTAAAGCAGTCTTGGGAAGCACCTGGTCTTGGCTGCTGGCAGATGAGGATTCCCAGATTAGACGGCCTGTTGTCCTAATCCAGTATGTCCTTGGCTCCACCTGGAGCAGAAGCCCTGCTTTCCTCCCAGATACTGTCAGCTTGACATGGAAAAGAAAGGCAGAGCGCATGTGAGTGCAGAGCCAGCAAAGCCTGCTCACCCTGCCAAGAGATATGATGTCCCCAGCAGTGCCACACCACCTCCCTGCCCCAGCAGCTGAACTGCAGCCGCAGAGGAGAAACAAAATCAGCAGTGAGAGGCAGCGTGGTTACAAACACCCAGGACGTCCTGTTCCCCACAGCCTGTCTGGCATTGAGAGAAGGTCGGCAAGAGCAAGCTGTGGGAAGGGGGTGTGAGGCAGCAGGCGGGCATCCTGCATTCTAGTGCTGGCCCCCACCTGGCACTGATGCAAGAAGCAGTGTCCCTGGCAGACACAACCAGCTCCTCCAGACTCTGCTCCCACCTGCCAATGGGGGACAACGGCTGGGCCCGCCTCAGCACACCCGTCTCCCTTCCCACCTCTGCCTGGGATGTCCCAGGGGCTGTCACCATCCAGGGTGGCCTCCAGTCATCTGCACCATCTCTGCCAGGTGAGCTGGGTCTGCAAAAGTGCTTCTTTGTGTCCCGAGGCACAGAGCGGCACAGCTCCAAAACCTTGACGCAGGGAGAAGTGGGGCGATGACTGAGGTGCCCCCAGTCCCTCCTATTACAGATGGCTCTGGGCACAGCACCATCATGATGACACTTCTCTCAGCACCCACAGCTAAACTGACTTCCAGTGCACAGGTCAGGAATGTGTTTCTCACAGGGGAAAGCTGGCAGGGGCCATGACATTTCCCCCCTCCCTTTTAAAAGCAGGAGTGAGGACCAGACCAAGATGAGGTGAGGGTATCTGCGCTGAGGGCTCCCAGTCATCTCTGTTTATCACTTTGCTGCCACACACACGGTACAATTCCTACTACAGCTCTCATTTCTACACCCTTCTGTTTAATTTAAGTGCATCACCACAACCTCACGTCCCAGGCATGTGAGCTGAATAACCTCACTGGTGCTGAGTCACAGGCAGCAGCAGCTCAGCCGTAACTCAGCACTTTGGACCCTGGCACCGCTGGGTCACAGCACAAGAGCCAGGACAAGCTCCAGAACTGAAGCGTTACACACAGTTGTTGGAGCCACGTCCACCCATTGCACCACAACTCCAAGCGACACCCAAATGTTGCAGGAATCATCCTGGTGAGAACGGCAGAGGGGAGGCTGATTGCTGGTGTGCAAGGATGGTATGGGTAGGGACGGAAACGGAAGGAGGGAGGCAGGTGCTGTGGGCAGCCGTGACTCACCTGCGCGGATCCTGCACAGCCATGGGGCTGCCTGCATGGTGTGAGCTGTGCCCTGGCCCCCATACTGTCTCCTGGGTGCAAAGCTAACAGAAGCAGAAAAGCTCCTTTCAAGAGAAAGGGACGGCATTTTAGGCAGGACTCACCTTCTCCCAGTATGCAGCCTTTGTTGAGAAAAAAATTCCTTTAAACTTTTTTTAACTCACACTTCTTAATATTTTTTTTTTTTCACTTGAGAATACCTCAAGGGAAATTCTGAATGCCTCCCTGTTTGGGCTCGTTGATATTTATATCTGAGCTGCAGTAGCAGAGCTGTGTGAATAATTGATTAATGTTCCAGGCAGATCTCAAATAAAAATAATTTAATTTCTTAATCAAATGGAACCTGCTTTTTGCACTCAGATAGTAATTGTCTGTTCAGGAAAGTACCCAGTGCTTAATCTGTTCATTTCTTTCTTTCTTTCTTTCTTTTTTTTTTTTTTTCCCCCAAGAGAGTTGCTTCGTTTAGAAATTATTAAAATGTAAGCAAACACGATTTAAAAAAAAAAAAAATCATTCTGAAATAAAAAACAGCATTTAGATATTGCTGCAGCCAAGCATGGCAACGGTTTTGAACATTTTCTGCTAAAGCTATTTGCAAATATGGTACTTTTTTGCTGGCCTGAAGTAGCACAGAATCAATTATCTATGCAAAATAATATGCCCGGCACTACTTGGGATTGTTCTCTTAGTACAGCGTTATTCAGGTAACACATGAAAAATGCCTCCTTGATGTCCGTGGAAGCAGAAGAGCTTTGTTTGATCGATGCTTCGCAGCATGAGAAAAAGCAGCACTGACTGTCCTCCTCTGTTGTCAGCTCAGCTCTTTCGGATGGCCTGGCAGGGCAGCCAGAGTGAAGGGGAATTCAGTTTGCATGACTCACCCATTCCTGGGCTGCTGCGGAGACAGCCAGCAAGTGGTCAATCGGTGGCAATTGTCATGGGGAGTGGGTGATGTGAATGCTCAGACCATCAGCATATTTCACAAGAGCTATTCAAAGGCCCTTCCTCTTCAGGAAAGTAGGACAGAAATTCTCTAAACCTGAAAAGCTCCACCTGTATTTCTTACCAAACCCCTGCCTCAACCACCTTCAACTGTGTCGTTTACTTAAAAGTTTTTGGTTTTGTTTTTTTTTTTTAATAATATTTTTACCAATAATGAGAGTAAATGAATGAAACCAGTAAATGAATAATACAGCAGGGTCAGGTAACTGCCACACATGTACATACCTCAGGCAGAGAAAAACCAAGTGTGCTTTATAGGAGGAATATTTTGAAGAATATTGTAGGAGAAGACATCTAAAAAATATTCTGACTTCTGACCAAGTCTTTCTGTAAGCCTTCCCCTTATGGCACATTGCATTCTCAGTGCCCCTTAAAGTTCATAAAGACCAAGAAATATGTTCAACAAAATAGAGAACAGTATGCCTCAAAAAAGCACTTCAAGGTCCCCCCACTTGTTCTGTGAGGCTTCCCACAGTTCCACAACACAGCTGGATTTATCTAACAGTCTATCTGAAGGGGCAAGTCTTATTTCCACCCTCTTTTCCAGCCCTTCCCTTGAGCCAGGCCTTCACTGAGTCAGTAAAAAGAAATCTTTATTTTTCTTTTGTTCAGTAGCTTTCAATCCTTTGGCAGCAGATAAAATTTATAGCAGTTTAAAGGGCCAATTATTCATAGCATCTCTTCCTTGAAGTTCCAGCTTTGTTTATTTGGGGGGGCTAGGAGACATCTTTGATAAGCTTCAGCTAATTTATGTGCTGTACTTCTATTGAGGAGCACAAAAAAAGCAAGATATATGCCAGGTAATTCCCAATGCATGTATCCCCCACACGCTAGGTGGACATGGACAACAAAATCTTTACCTGTTGCTGAAGTAGCTCACACTAATAACCTGGCTGGTTAGTCACACCGTCCGCAGCTGGAGACAGGCCAGCGTGACGGGAGGGAAAGAAACCAGCATTACACGTGTAGGGAGAGCACAGTGAGGATGCGATTACTGTCCTAGAAGGTGGAGACCTCTTTTGGAAGCCAGCGCCTATGGTGGCCTGTCTGCAGCTCTTCAGACAAGCACTAGTCCTGGCTCCTGTGCTGCCTGTCCTGAGCAGCTGGGGCAGAGAGAGAAGACAGCAAATAAGTATCCACCATACACAGTACCTTAACTAGTCTTTTCAGCTATTCTCTCAGAGAATTCACTTTGTTCTGGCAGATACACAGAGAGGACTGGGGGTACAGTGTAGTACCAGCGGCCAGAGTCCCTGAGCCACCTCACTTTCCATGCAGGGAGAGGGGATGTGGCATCAGCAGAGAGCTTCACCTTTGTGGCAACTTCTGACTCCTGCCAGCCCTCCACAGCCCACTCTCTCCAGCTCCCCAAATCCACAAAACAGTTGAGGACATCTCAAAATACTGCAGAGCACAGTGTGGACTGGGGAAGGGGGGAAGGCTTGCTCCCCCCACACAGGGCCACAGAGGGCAATGTGGCCCACCATGCCATGCATTGCCCCAGGGAGCTGGGTGCTGGCTCTGAATGGGGGCTGTAAAAAGACACTTAGCATCCATGTGCTGGATGGCCCTTCTTTTGGTGCTATGCATGCATTCAGCGTTCAAATCCTCCTTCATTTCCCTCTGAAAGCTTGCACTGCAATTAAAATAAAAATAAATAAAAAATCAACCCAGACACTAAAACCAGGTTTTTTTTTTTTAAGAACAATTCCATAGTACAGCAAGCTCCAAGCAGGAGTAGGTTCAATCATTATAGGTGCTGTACAAAGTACCTGAATGAATATGGCTCCATATGAACATCTTTTGTCACAGACAGCAGCTCCAAAAGGCTGGTAATCTTTTTCCATGGTGCTATCCAGGTCTGAAATAAGTGGGGTGTGGTAAATCTATGCTTACGTAAATGAAAGAAGGTGTTTTGAAGAACTCAGGACAGGGAGAGCAAATTAAAACCAGAGCAGTCTGATGAATATTACACAAGAAAAGCCTACTCTATTTTCTGTTTCTTATTTTTGTGACTGCAGAAATTCCCCTCATCTTCAACTAGAGAAAGGAGGCCAGGAGGCCAGAGACAGGATGCTTTGCCATGGTGAACGAGCAGGACCCAAACAAGGAGACTGGCAATATGATAGTGAACCAGCCATTCCGAAGCTTAGGAACTGGAGTTTCAAAGCTCCAGCTGGATCAACAGCTGGCCGGTCTCTGATACAGGGTGAAGCCAAACCTCATGGCCACAGACAACTATATCTGGGTCAGCTGGGAATGGCAGTCCAAACTGAATCACCAGTGGCATTACTCTCTCCTCCAGGCAGTGACACTGTTTTGGTTTGGGATTCCTCCCTCCCCCCCAAAAAAAAAAGCTGCAGAAAGCTGTGGAGCTTAGTTTTTCTATTTGCTGAGGACATAAACCTCTGCTTGCTGCATTCATTTGCTAAACAGCATGGGGACTTGTGAGAAACGTTTTGAAAAAGTTGTTTGGGCTTGATTTTTATATTTGTCTTCCTCTAGCAAAGTGCCTGCAAGTTAGTTCAGTACAAACAGATCAACACAGTCAAGCACAGCTTGTATCCTAGCTACATACTTCAGCCTTTGCTCTGAACTACTGAAGTTTTGGATGATGTCAGTCTGGTCTCCTGAGGGCTGCTGTTGTCATCAGATAGTGAGGTCGATAAGGCACATGTTATGATGAGGCATGCTGTTGGGTTTAACCACAGTATCGTGCATGAAGTAGCCAAGAAAGCGGTGCAGTTCCTGGTACAGTGCCTTGATAAGGCTCTCGCTGCTTCACAGGTATTTCCACCACACTGTCCTGTCTGTTCAGCACGCAACAGATTGCTGACAACCTGAAAAGCCAAACAGTGCCAGGGTTGAAAAATCCAGTCCCTCTATCAAAAACATGTTTAGGGGGAACTTCTTATTTCTTTTCTTGATCTCAAATTCACTCTCTTTTAAAAAAAAAAAAAAAAAAATTAAGCTTTTACAAAGTGGCTAAAAGCAGGACCCAAAACAGCTGCTCAGAGCTGGACAAAATACAGTCAGTTTTGGGAGCAGGTTTTTTCCTGGTTCCTTCTCCAGTACTCCCTCACTGCATTTGGGAAGCACCTGAACTCCAGCACAGTCTGCAAATTAGAGGCTTTTGGCTGGATTTGAAGGCTGCAGCCCCCACCAGCACTTGTTTCCACACTGCTCAGATGCCCAGTCCTGAATCATGGTTTCTGCCTTTCTTCCTGGTTTATTTATATTGAATATTATGATTTGTTTTACTAGCAGACCAAATGATAACCATTCAGGAACAGTTCTGTGCATCTGAGAGCCCTGAGAATGAGTTTGTACATTGCCTTTACCCGCAACTGGACTGGATTTTACTTTTTTAGCATTCATGTACTTGTTTGCTTTTGTATTTCATGTAGATGGAGCAGGGGAACAGGCTGGATCCCCAGTTAACCCTCATTGCCAGCCGTGGGAAAAAGTCACGGCAGTCCTAATCCTAACCAGTGGGACCACACAGAATACATGGGCAAAAATTGAAGTAATCCACACTTCTGCCACCTCTGGCCTTTTCACAGTTAATCTCTATGTACCAGGAAAAGGGGAATACTGTACTTCTTCAAAATCTCAATTATACAAATTACCATCTTGAATATCACTCTCTACCAGTTTTTAATTAATAAAGAGCCCATTTTGCTACCTAAATAAATCCTTGAGGAGCCAGTGGGAAGTATAGCACCTATGTGTTAATGTGGCAGAAAAATCCTGACCTGGCAAAGGCATGATCTGTGCTGTCTGTGAGAGCCGTACAATCTCCTGGCCTTAGCAGTGAGGAGGAGAGGTCGGGTAGGATGGTACTTACAGCAATGCAAGGGCGTTGGGTTTTTTCCGTCCCCTGAAGGAGATGATCTTATCATACCCCTTGAACTTTTTCAAGCCTTTTAGAAAATAACTCATTATGAGCTTTTTAGCACATGAAGGATATGGAGGTCCCTAGCCCTGCAAAGGACAAGGGAGGCAAAGCCAGAGAAGGTTACGTCGCGGATGGATCGCAGTTCCTCATTGCAGCAGGCTGGAGGAGGTTGGTGGGCTTCCAGCTTGTCTCCTGACATGGTCCTGCCAGTCTCTGACTCTCAGGGTCAGGAGACAAGTGGCTTGTCTCACACTGGGGGAAATATAAATCCTTTGGTCTCACAGAGTAAGAGACAGCACCCATCTCACTGCTTCGTCTCTCCCCAGAAGAAGGTGCAGACAGAGGTGCTGCCAGACAGCCTTCAGCTCTGGGAGTGGGTGCTAAGTACAGTGGGTGAAGGGCAGGGCTGCAGTCAGGAGGAGGAAGCACAACTAGGAAGCGAAACAAGCATCTGACCCTCATTTGCCAGCAGCCCACTCCTGCTTCAGCTGGCCTTGGTGAACGGGCATCTCTTCCCCATCTGCCCCCATCACCTCTGCTTCCAGAGCCCCCTCAGTGGTAGAGTGGCCATGGCAGGCTGCCTGCTCTCCTCTGCTGGAGCCAGCAATGAGTGTGGCAGCAGCAAAGGGCCTTTAGTCTCCCATGTGAAGCCTCTCACTAAGGGCTGGCCCCAAGCAGTGATAGTGCCCAGCCCTCTTCTCCCCACAGCAGTGCTGCCTGCTCCAGTGCGCAGACCCCCTCTGGACAGGCTGCTGCCTGTTGCACCTTTCAAAGCCCATCTCTTGTTCCTTCTTGCCTGCAGCATTGCAGAGAAAGCATCAAGTGCACTTTGTGTCTGAACTGAACCAAAACCCCCACCTCACACCCTCTGACTTCACCTACCCATGCCTCACACCCTCCTCTGCTCACTTTCCTGGAGTGCTCAAGGCTTAATTGCTTATGGGACACAGGGTTATGGTCTTACCAGCCCAAGTGGTTTTGATTGTTAATCTTGTTGCTTGTGATGATATGGTCACACACTGAATAAGAAAAAAAATAAATGTTCAAGATCAGATAATGGTGACCTAATAAGCATGCTGTGGGTCGACTATCTTTTTACACCAATTTTGATAAGTTCTCTTATAAAAACTGTTGGAGGAAATAAATAGCATGACCCAAAAGGCAAAGTTGTTATGGACAATAGAACAGTGACATGATAGGAAACAGCACTACAGGTTACTCCTCCCTCTTGGAGTCAGGAGTAAGAAGGACCCAAGAATCTGTACCATACCCTCCAACTCAGTGACAGAAATAAAGCACAGGTACCATTGCTGGAGAAGTGTCTCCCTGATACTGCTGGTTGACCAGCTCATCTACTCCTTATGGGTATTTAGATTTATAGTTTCTGGGTTTAGCAACTAAAATAAGATTTTATTGCTTATTTTTTCTTTGGATACGTTAAGCATCTAATCTGTTCTCTGTCACAATTGGAAACCAGATTCTCCTTGCTGAAATCCTGACACAGGTCAAGAGCAATTCATAAAAACAGCCAGTCCGCCTTTCAGCTTCCAGATGAGATAGATGTTAGAGAAAATACTTTACTTGCAGTATACCCAGAGGTGATCCAACATCCCTCAAAAAGGATTGTTGCTGCTTTGTCAAGGAGCCTCCTCTTCAGGGCAGCTTATCTATAAATATTAGTGACATGGTGTTTGCTGGCAAGGATGATTTAGTTGATTTAAGTAAGTTGACAGAGTTATTCAGAAAGGTGAAGCAGCACACGCTGAAAGTCTTGCTGTGCTTTCCTGTACTGACCAACACTAGGAAACCAGCTAAGCTGGCTGCTGATACAAAAGGGAGCTGAACATTTATGATGAACAAGAAAGGACCGTTTCTTTTCCCACTGCACATTTGCCTGTTGGAAATGAGCTGATCAGGGAGGTCACAGGGCCAAACTCTACAGCTGAGGGTTTTTTTTTTAAGGCCGGATGATTTTTATGACCACTGTTAAGTGCTGTAATTTATGTAAACTAAGATAGTGATAACTGGAAACAAATCTACTCATGTTTCAAAGCTTATGTTTCCTGGGGACAGGGATGAGCATCTCTCCTTCAGGAAGGAAAACCAAAGGGCAGGAGCACAGCTTCCTCTGAGCACACTGGTGTGGGCCCCAGCCTGTCTCAGTCTGAAGTTGGGGTGACTGCCCAAGGATGCCGGATGCTGTGGAGCACAGTGCTGATACCAGAGCTAGGGATTATGCACACATCCATATTCATACATGCAACCCAGGGGGAATAAAGTCCCAGAAACCAGGGACCCACCACCATCAGGCTGTGTGAGGGGAGCCAGGACCTCCCAGTGTAACAGGGCACAATGCTGTCACAAGAGGTCAAACTCTGCATCCCGTTGTATTCCTAACAGAACAAATACAATTTGATGTAGCACTTTTCTCCTGTCCACATCACCAATTAGGCCAGGAAGGTTGAATTTGCCTCCACAAGAACCAGAGGCAGGACAGCATCAGTGAGAACAAAACCAGGCTGATAATGAAAGTCCAGGGTGGGTTTAGGACATCGAAGACAGGAGTGGAAAGGTTTGGGAAAGTGAATCTGCTGGGAACAGCCTGGGTAAGAGCACAAATGGCAAGAAAGCTGAAATGACAGGTGCAATTCTGCAGGAACTTCACCTGGAAGCTGGTCTCCAGTCTCATTAACCAAAGAGGATTGGAGACAAAGTTAATGGTCACAGACCCCTGTAGGAGACTTTCAGGTAAGTATTAGGCTACATACATATAGAGAGGTTAAAATAACCTGAGTGTTGAAACTCCCTGAGAAGGGAATGCTGTGGATGTGTCGGCACCGGAGACGTTCAAGGCTATCGCTAGACAACTCTCTGCCTGAGAGGTGGTTTGGGGATAATGAGATCAGTCCTGTCACAGTTAAGAGTGAAGGTCTGCATGACTCACTAGAAAGTCCCTGCCAGCCTGGATGATACACTGATAAACCCATGGGCTGCCTGTCTCCAGCTTCCATCACAAGACCTCTGGCCTCCCTCAGCTGCCTGCCCTCAAGTTCTTACAAGCCGCTCACTTTTGAAACAAGCTTTCAGATGTTTCAAAAACATCTCCAGTTCTGTTTTCATCCACATTGAAAGTGTTTTTCTGGTCAGAAAAGTGCTGGAAGAAGGAAAATATCTTGGTCAGCAGATTCAGTTTATGAATCCAAAGCCACATTACCTAAACTTACAGGAAAATTATTTTCTGCAGCTCCTCTAGCTCTTTTGGCTGGGTACCCTCAAAACATAGGTTTGGTCTCAGCTTTTCAATCCATGATAAATTTGTAAGTCCGATCACAGGAAAGAGTGGGGTTATTTGTAAACACAGCACAGAAGCTCTGAGGCCAAGACAAAATAAACAGGGAGGCTCTTTGCTCATTTTGAGCATCAACCCTTTTCCAAGCAGAAGTGCACCTTTTATACTCTGATGTTGGCCTTCAACAAAACCTTCCCTCATCTCATGACTGCAACTTCTTAGTAAACCCGGACTTTGCTAGTAATGCCCAAGAGCCCTTGCAGCATGTCCTAAACTGTGAAACACAATATGTTCTCTCCACATAGCTATAATTAAGGTAAATCACAGTGGCTCCCACACAAAACTGCTCAAGAAATCTCTCTATAGAAAACACAGCAAAAG
Organism: Ceryle rudis; assembly: GCA_033439905.1. Taxonomy (NCBI): domain Eukaryota; kingdom Metazoa; phylum Chordata; class Aves; order Coraciiformes; family Cerylidae; genus Ceryle; species Ceryle rudis. The sequence goes on along the minus strand of JAAGNO010013417.1, from coordinate 8,967 downwards.
CTTCAAGAAACAACTTAATTGGCGTTTGTTCCATATTGCTTAATGTCTCCTTAGGGGCTGTGGCTACCATCCCAAACAACATTTCTATGGCTTGCGTGGCTACATCCTTTTCCTGTGAATCAACGTTGGCATCTGCTCATCCAGAGTATTCAAGAGAAATATTTGCTGTTGCCTGGAGACTAAGACAGGAGGAAAAGTATCAGGAGTCCTAAATTATTTTTGCAGCTCTTTCTCTGATACTGTGCCACAGACGGACAGTCCCCTTCACTTTGCAGTTGTATAGTTAATGGAGCTTTAAAACCTGTAAAATAGGTACAATTATATTTGCCATGTGCCCCAAACACCTGTAAATTCCTCCCAGGACCATGTCTGAAAGTCACGATGCAGGAATACAAAGTGCATCTACTACATATGCCAAGCGGACTCCATCCATCTTTGTCAGCATCATCATCACTTGCACTATCGATCCTCTCTGGAAGGGAGATGAACCCTGCAGAGTCAGAACAACTCCACTGAGAAATGTCCAACTGGTTCATTTCCCAGTCAGTGGTCTGGTAGTGCCAGTACCATACCTACGGCTTTGCCTCTGCCTAGCCACTGAGGTAGGACTTTGAATATACAGAGAAATGGTGAATCCTGAAATGTTTCCACCAGCTCCAGTTGCTAAAACTTTTCACATCACACCGACAACTGCTCACATATGTGGGGGATGAGGAAACTTCCTTCCACCCAGAGGTGCAAGAAAACTCTGGAGCTGGCAGTCACGTGCTCCACACAGCCTTACAACCCACAGGATCCTGCATGGAAAAATTTCACTTCCATGTGTTGACTAAGTTAATGTGGTGGGCAGACATAAAATGAAACTATGAAAGGAGATTAATTTGCAGCTGGAGCCCAGGCAGGGAGAACTCCGGTCCTCTGTTTGCTGAGAAAATGGCAGGTTTGACCAAAACCCCGTCAAAGAGAAGAGGTTAAAGCAGCAGTAGGGAAAAAAAAAAAAAAAAAAAAAAGTAAAAAATTTCAAAACCGATGGAAAAGAAACAAAACAAAAAAAAAAGGCAGCAGGTAAAGTTTAGCAAAGCCTCTCTGGAAATTAACATGTGGAATTCAAAACATTTGCAGTATAAACCCCGGCGAGCCCATAAAGCTGCACCGGCCAAAGGGAGCTCTGTTCTGCCTGCGAGGAAACCCGAGCCGGCGTCACGCCCGACAGCGGCCGCCCCGCTCCCCCCGCCCGCTCCCTGCCCTCGGCTACGGTTAACGCGGCGTCTGGTTCCACTCTAACCTCTTCACTTCGGAGGGGGAGGATATAAATCAGCTGCGGAGCTGCCTACAGGGCTTAGTCACAGCAGGTATTGGTTTAGGGTGTCTTAGAGGAATTTCCCCCCCCCCCCCACTGGAAGTATTCTAGGGAATAAGCATCGGCTTTGTGAGGAACAGGCGTTGCTTAACAGGCCAGAGAGTCTCCAAACAAAGGACATTTTACATCACCAGGCAGAATCATCTTCTAACATTTTGGGCTGAACTGAGCCTCGAGCACAAGGGCTGTTCCACGAGTTCCCGGCAGCTGCTTGCAGCATCCCCGCTGAGCCAGTCTCGCCATCCCTCCCAGTGTTCCCAGCCTCAGAAAGACCCTCTGCGATGGGTGTCACCCCTTTCTCCCATCTGGATTATTTCCCAACACCAGTTTTGCTCTTTTCCTCCTGTTTCTGGCTAGCTCATACCCCTCAAACTGCTTCTGCTATGGGCTCCTCCTGACCCCTCTTCTGTGGGGCCCAGGTAAGGAAGGCACTGTTCTTCACTGTTAATTTTTTTTTTTTTTGCCTGTTTTTCACTTCACTCCCCACACTTTTGCCTGTCACCAGAACACCTGATCATTCATCACACCACGTTCCCGCAGGACAACTGCCTCCCTGGCCCCATTGCAGGATACAAGACCACACATCTTTGATGTTTGGCTATTGCTAGTTAGGTCATGAGGAGCCTCTCTTCAAGCACAAGCTCCTCTCTACCTCCCAGGCAGACACTGGGGCTGTGCTTTTGTGCCACTGCTGCCCCTGGGCACACCTGTAGCCTCCAGCCCTCACCATACCTCTAGTGCTGGAGCCACAATCCTCTTTGCTCACACACTGACTGCTGCACCTTTTCCCAAAGCCTCTTTCTCCAGACTCAAGCACATGCTGGCTTTCCCCAAAGTAGGCCACACAAAGTGCAGCAATTAGCAAGTGTAAAGGGCATGCTGTGGTTTTTGCATGTATTACCGCATCTTACTACTCATTTATATCCTCAGGCATATGTCATCAGATAGTACCCAGCAGGCTACATTATCTAGACCTTCCCCTCAACGCATCTGCTCCTGAGCACCACTGGTGAGACCCTGTTCATTAGCCTCTCTGCATCCAAACACCATTAGTTAGGAAGCCTTCAGACTTGAGACAGCATGGCTTCTCTCTCACCCTTGCTATCCCCATGTGATGTGGGCTTGATCTCCAGTTCTTGCCTTGCTCCCAGTTTCTAAAGGTGAGCCCATCATTTCCCGTTGCATCACCACCACCCCTCTGCTGTGCAAGGCCTGGCAGAGCCCAGTCTTCCCTGTGTGATTGGCAACAGCATGTCCAAGTCCCACTCACAGACCCCTGCCCTCCCTACACAGGTGTCATGGTTTAACCTCTGCTGGCAGCTAAACACCACACAGCCACTCACCCACTGCTCACCCTACCCTACCCCCCCCAGGATGGGAAGGAGAATTGGGAAGAAGAAAAAAAGGTGAGACCCCCAGGGGTTGACATAAAGACAGTTTAATAAGACAACACAAAGAGAGAAGAAAAAAACAGTACTAATTAAATGATAGACAAAACAAATACTAGAAACCGGGAAGGCTCTACCTGTGCCTAAGATGCCAACTTTTCCTGGTCCAGCCCCACTGAAGCAAATTGAAAACAGACACCTCACCCTGGGCCAGCCCTCCCCTTACATAAGGGCATGGCTCAGTATGGAATTAAATATCCCGTTGGCTGGTTCTGTTGTTTATCCCGGCTGTGGCCCCTCCCAACTGCTTGGGCCAGCAGCTGCTGGTGATAATGAACCTGAACCAAACCCAGGACAGCAAGAACCATGGAGACTGAAAATTTGAGCCAGCAGGTAACAGGCCTCCAGCTGTATTTCTACTGTGCTCTGTTTCTCCAAGTTCTTTCCCTCTCTGCCTCCTAATTTCATGACTATGTTAATGAGGCAAATTCTGTCAGGAATGAGAACTTGAAGCCTTTCAGGGTTCTTTTAAAATGGTATTTTTTGTTACTTGCAATCTGGCATACCATGCCTACATAAAAGTGATTCTAAATGAGGTTTGGCCAAAACTAGGCAGTAAAATTACCAACTGCCTTTAAAAACAACAACAAAGAATCCCTGTTTGACTTTGTAGCCCTCACCAATAGAGAAGTTTGGGAAATGAGGCGGCCTCTGTTTCTATAGTCCCTGTTTGCTGAACTGAAGATGTTTTGGTACAAAAGCCACAACTGGCCCATAGTAAGGGAGTAGCCAGTACAGTCACTAGGACACCTATGGCTGTTGTAGGAATTAGGAAGGAGGGTGACAGCTACCAGAGTGGGATCTGAGTCACCTGGAACTATGCAGATCAAAGTCATGACCTTGCTCCTTACCAAGAGGCAACTGGCACAGACATACATATTACAACTGGCTGTAATATCCAAAGACAGCTTGACGTGTTGAAGGTGGATAGTACTAGAGTCACCTGACTTTGAAGCTAAAAAATAAGTGGCAGCTTAATGCCTGCAGCCCAGAGGCATAGACCCAGTCTTCTTACAAGAAGCCCACAGAAAGCATCCATGGCTATAACAAAAAGTATGTGAGGAACAGCAAGAGCCACCATAGGTGTCCCCCTGCCCCACAGTAAGAGCTGTATGTGCAACCTGTAAAGTGCACCAAGGCACACTCTGCCCTGCCACCTTGCATGGGACGACAGGCATCTTGTCCTTGTGGATGCTTCTCTCTTCCATGGCACACCAAGGCATGTCAGGAGCAACTGTGCCAGTACACAGGCCAGCCCTTTCTTCCTGGCTGCTCTGAGAGACCCATGCACCAGATCAATGAGCCAGAGCATGGCCAAGCCCTCAAGTCAGAGGCATGCATGCCTCAAAACCATCATACCAGGAAAGGTTTTTTACCTTTCTGAGCCTCGGCTAGGCTATTACCAACCATAGCAAGCTACTAGGGGACACAAACACTAACCCTGCAAGAAACAGCATTGACGACTCATCCACAGTAAATCTGAGGAAGTATGAGTGTCTCCAGACTAGCTGCTAATTTACCCCCAAGCCGGAATGGATGCTGATGGTATCAGATCAGACAAACCCCTGTATTGCTGGAGGCTCTTGCATGCTCTCTCCCTTACAAACTCTTACATAGAAAGTAAACTTCTGATGCTGTCTCTTCTGCTCTTCTCTATCCCCTTCAAGACCTAGCTCAAGGTCAGTTTTAAGAAGCAAAACACTGAGTGATAGAGCATTTATCATTAATAAAGTCACAGAAGAATAATGGTGTTGGCTTCCCAGAACCTGTGCACTAGGACAAAGGAAGCACTGAAGTACTGTGAGCAAAGACCTACTTCAGCACAGCTTCCAAGCTGTTTGTCGTACCAATAGCACCATGCAACTAATACGGCTATTTTCTTCATCAATTATTAACCAGGTGAAGATCATTTATTTGAAGAGCTGCACAGAAAGTCGAGAGAGGAAGCAAGCAGTTTCAAGCTCCATGTGCATGCCCTGCAATAGGCTTGGGATGCTCTCCAAATCAGACAAGACCTGGCTCTTCAGGGGCCAACAGCTCAGCTTCCAGCAGCAGGGAAGGAGGCAGGTCTGGGTGCTTGCTGCAGCTGGGCATGGGTTTTCCAGGCAGAACCCCACCTGCCATGTGGGCCCCATGACCCCTGTGCCCAGGGGCAAGGCTGCGGTCAGCGGAAGGAACCTGGGGCTGTGCCTGAGGCTCCTCTCAGGGAGCAGCATGCAGACTGCACTGCATACTAGTTATGTCAGCATGTGCCAAGCAAACTCCCCATGCAGCTTTTGCAGCTCATGGGAACCACCTTCTACTAGCCTCACTCCTCTTCCACCATCTTTCCTCCACCTAGCTCACCTTTATTGACAGACCACACAAGAAACCATGTTGCACTAAGCCAATGGCAGGGAAGGTATGTTGGTGTAAGCCTCGAGGTATCCTGCAGCAGCTTTTGTTTCAAGATGAATTAGGAAATGTCTCTCCTGAACATTGAGGCATGTCAAGACAGCTGAAGGATCAGTGGTTCAGCAGCAATATTCCACCCCCCATTTGGAAGAGACCTGGAACAGTTTCAATGAAGAGCACCAAGCTTGCTCTAGAGGAGAGCTCAAAGGTGAAAACACAAGACTTGCACCATGAACAGCACTGGCAAAGAAACGTCCCTGAACAAAACCACTGGTTTCTTAAGTTTCTGGCATTGCTCATAGATACTTCAAGAGCTATGAGGGCTTGAATACCACAGCAGGGCAATCTGTATGTGCACCAAGACTTTGGCAAAGATCCATGTTCCTCTCCCACATAAAACACTAAAGAGCTGCTCTGCCAAAGCAGACCAATACCCCTAACAAGCCAGGCTTGAGATTTGGGAAATCTGAACCCGTTCAACATCCCACTTTAGCCTCACTCAAAAGACAGTCTGAGGGGAAAGGAACCATGCAGAAACACAGGGCACGCACAGAACAAAAGCCAATCCAAGATTTAAACTACACTGATCAGAAAGAAGCTTGCAGGAAGAGATGGAGTGACTCAAGATAGGAGGGGAACTTGGTAGGAGACAGAGAGTTAAGAGGCTACCTAGGTAGGTCATGTAAAGTATTTGCTGCCATTGATCTGTATACTCAGGACTGACCCCTTGACTCAGTAAGGAATGATGGAAGTGATGCCTGAGCACACAGTGGATACCTTAAGGGTCAAGAGGAAGGAAGCCCCTTGATTTTTTCAAGTAAAACCAGCTCCACTAATAGTTTCTTGAAAAAACTTGGGGTTTATTGATTTAAACTGCAAACAGTCGTTACAAAAGAGATTCTCTTTTAAATAAACTCACACAAAGAGGAAGAGAAAGCAATGTAGTGAACAGTAACAGGGAAAAAAAAAATTACATTCATTATTCTCTTTGTGCCAGTCCCGTTCACCTCGGCAAGGAAAACTCCAAAGTTGGAATACAGAAACGCAAAGACAAACTGTATTTGGAATGTCTTCAGATAGGCACTTGGAGCCCAAGGCTTTTCTCCTTGAAGAAGCTATACAAAAAGAGGAAGGAAAAGTCTTCCTTCCACACTGTCTCGCAACAGAGCTCAGGTATGTACATTCTAAAGCCCAGGTAGGCAAGACTCAGGGTAAAGGGAAGAGGAAAAGAGGAAAGGCAAAGAAGCACATTAACTCAATTTGCAGTCCAACACAAAAAAAAAAAAAGGGGGGGGGGAAGGGAAGTTCTAAAATAAATAATCCAAACACAGCTTTTGCATTTTTTTAAATTAATTTTTCATTTTTTAAAATAAAA
>JAAGNO010013416.1:7520-21252 GCA_033439905.1 Ceryle rudis | reverse complement strand
GGCGGGGATAGTAAACCCAAGGCGGGCGAGGCGTGGGGGCCCCCGGGGCGGCGAAGGCCCGGGGGAACCGGGGGTCGGCCGCAGGGCTCCCCTCGGGCGGCTCCCGGGTGAAGGCTTCCAGCCCCGCCTGGCCGCTCTCGGTTCGCCGCGGAGCTCGGCGGGCAGTGCCCGGTGCCGGTGTCCTACCCATCCGAACGGCGGTGTCTGCGCAGCATGGGGCGAGCAGAGCCGAGAAGGCAACTTTTATAGGGGAGGAGAGAAGCGGTGTGGCCACTGGCCGTACAAGTGGCCTATAGTTAATTAATTACCACTTTAAAAAAAAAAAAAAAAGTTTATTAGCAGCAGCCGAGCCGTGCCTGTCCGTATCTGATGCCTGCCTGCACCGCATCCCGAATTTCTGAATGGTGTTGCCAGGTTTTCCGTCATGTAGGTGGGTAGGTAGTTACGCGTAGGTTATGATTTGATGCTCGCTGGAGAGGCAGAACTCACAGCTGTGTGGAGGTTTAAGTTCGCTAAAGAAAAAACAGGAAAACGGGCAAAATACAAAAGTAACTTCTGTTTTCCTAGGAGATCTTAACTCTTAGAATGATAAAGGTTTTACTGGGACTTTTTTTCTGTATCGTTCCGAACCTTTTCTGAATAGCAAATGATGGTTGTGCAAGAGAACAGAAATCCAGTGAATAATTTTATATGGTGCTGGAAATAGTGTTTGGTGTTATAAAAGTTTATTGGCCTAAATCATGGACATCATCTTGTCTGGAAGCAAAACTCCTGATTTTTTTCTTACAAAGAAACCCCACTTGCATTAAAATGCTTGTGTACTGGAAAGGTGTGCATCACATAACCTGGGGAGTGAAGCGTAAGCAGCGGCACACATCTGAGGCTAGCCAAAAAGGGAGAGAGTTTTTGCTGGTAAGAAAACCCGAGGGGCAATTACTGGTAGGCATAGATGAGGTAAGAACAGAGAAGCTGCATAAGTACAGTAATGTTCCTTTCTGCAAAGTGCCTTTTGGTTTTCATCCTTCAACCCCCGAGTATGTTGGTTAGGCAGAACTTTTATTCTGCCTCTGAATTTCATTTCTAGGGTAATGTTTTGGGAAATCTGCTCTTTGCAGCGATCCGGTGTTGTTTAAATAGCATACGATGCACCCTTGAGTAGAATTGAGTAAGTGTGCGTGTGGCACGCATCTGTATCGTTCCGCTAATGAGAATATAAATAGTGTGGCTTCGAGGCACTGAAGAAAAGGGGAAGTTTTGCTGGAAAACCAGTGCTGTGGTGGGAAGCAGTGTAATCAACATCCCCTCATCCATATGAGCTGAAGCAGCGATGCTGCTCTGAGCATCTCTATCTGTACTGGTGTTTTAGCACCAGGTATTAAGTTACTGTGATACATAAAGTGACCAGCATGAGGAGAACTTAAATTGGAATGCATCAACTCTATGCAGTGGCATATGAAGGTAAAAATACACCTTTTTATAGAATTTATGTTTATAGCAGCATATTTAATTCCAACTCCTGGGTCTGTGAAGATCATCACTGCATCCACAGAAGGCAGGCCAGTGTTCGCCAGTAAAGTCAGATGCTTGTGCAGGCCTAAATGATGATAGATGTGCAATGCAGAAAGAGTTACCAATGTGAGACAGTGTATTTCAGACCGCTGGTTGATGGTAATTGAAACGTTACAGGCACTGGGCAGTGTTCAAAGAAGTTTGACTTCAGCCTTCAGCATCCTAAGACTTGTTATAAGAAAACTTGTGGAACTAGAAAGAAATTGGGATTCGAGATTGAGGCGCGGTTGTAGGAAGCTGGGTGAGATTAAAACTATTGAACAGTAGCTTAACCTAAGAATTTCGACCTAACCTGTCCCTTTCTTCTTATTAAGTAGATAAAATGCTGTTTTGGCTGCAGGGGACATTTTAAGGCGATACTTGAAAAGATGAGCTGTTAGTTTTCTGTGCACTGAAGGTACCACTTCTTCTGTGGAAGGGGGTGGGGGAGTGACGTTTTCTCTCTGCTTTTCTCAACTAAAATTCAGTTCCCTTTTTCACAGCTGCCCTGCAGTGCTCTGTCCAGTGCCTGCTGCCCTTCCACCAAGAACGGCTTGCATTTCAGTGCCGCTGTCTAAAATAATTTGGAATGCTTTCAGGATACGACATGCCAGAAAGGAGTAAATCATTATTGAAATAGTAGAGAGGTATCTTAAAAGTAATTTAGCTCAATGTAGTTTCGAAGAGAAATGAGGTGCTAGAAAGCGCACGCCTGCCCAGCAGCTCTTGCATCAGCAGGCATGGTTGTTGCATTTAGCTTGCGAGAGGTCTTGGAAAAGCTTTTTCCTGTCTGGTTTCTAATGGTTTAAACCAGCTCCTTGCAAGTGAACTGCTGGTTCCAGAATACAAATACTTCTAGGAGTTTAGAGATGAATTTTTCTGCAGATTGGTTCTGTGGTAACCGTGAAATTCTTCAATGGCACCAAGCTAGTATCAGCTGCTCGTTAAAGGCACTGATGCCAGAACAGTGGTGCATCAGTTGCTGGGAATCCAACCCTGTAGTGAAATGATTCATACATATACATTTTCTTTTCTCAGTTTGACAGCTATTTTTAAGAGTAGCCGCCTTGCCTAGAAGGTTGATATCTAAGCAAAGGCAGCCTAGATAACTAAAAATTTCCTTCCCACCAAACATCACCTTATTTTTGCCAGAATTCTGATAACTACACTAAAACGTTTAAATTGAATGGATTTTAATTGATTCTTGCTAAATCTCTGGTGCTAGTTGGTCATGATAAAGGGATTGTGACATTTGGGAGCCTGCATTTTTTTTGCACAAACCATGATGATGAGTTTGAAGTCCGTGTCAGTTTGAAGTGATTTCTAATAATAAGGGATAGCGATATCTAAGTGATAGCAGGTTACCTGAGTATCTTCTTGAAAGGAATGGGATTCTCTAGGCATAGAAGTCTGCAGAAGTGGTCTCAGAACAAAATAACGACACATTTGTCCAGTCTACTTGGACTTTTTCTATGTGCAGAATCATAGAATGGTTTGGGTTGGAAGGGACCTTTAGGATCATCTGGTTCCAACCCACAACTCACATGGGCAGGGACACCTTCACTTTCCAGTGAAGGAAAGCTATTGACCATTTTTTTTTTTTCCCATTGTGTTTTTCTGAACCTTGAAAGAGAAGTTTAAGTTCTTTTAGAAAGGAGTTTTATTTGCTTACTTGAGACTGTCAGATGGGTCATAGTAACTGGAAGGGGACTGCAGGAGAAAGAAGCCTCAGAGGTGAGTAAGAGTGATTGCAGCATTACACTGTGCTTCCACACTGGCAGAATGTCTCTGTATTAATCATCTATATTTATTTAATACATGTATTTCAGTAGCGCATGCCCTGATTTAGCATATTTGGAATATGCTAAATGTAGCTGCATTTTACTAAATGCTTTTCCGTGTTGTTTAGTTAAGCAGTGGAAATTTGCAAGTACCTAAATCACCATTCATTATCGCTCAGCATAATAATGGGTAAATTTAATCTTCCTGATTAAGATTATTTTGGTCACAAGAGACAAGGGAATGAAAATGAATAATTTTCTTGATGTTGTGCTGTGTCTGTGTTGTTCATACTGGCCTTTCTTTTCTCTAAAATCCCACTACTGACAGCACTCTGACCTTTTAAACTGTGTTTGGATGATCTTGCTCTACATCAAACTTTCCTTTCAGTTAGGAGACAGAAATTAAGAAGAATCTAAATGCAGTTTCCCTTCATATTGCCAATGGAGAGCTTTCCTAGATTTGAGGTAGGTTTTCTTTGCGCCAAATGGTTGACTTTTCTAGAACTGAATCTCTCTGGAGTATGCAAAAAGTCCTCTGGTTAATATATTGGCATTCCCAGAACCCACTAAAACTTAGGCAGGTTGCCAGACACCACTTAATGAGGATGCCGAACGTCTGGCACAAATCTGCATGAAAACCAGCAAAGAAGCTGGGGGTGGAAGTGCGTGTGGTGGGGAGAGGGCTGGGAAGGCGACGCATCCACACCCATAATTCATTTTTGAATGTCTGCGTTTTGCAGAGAAGCTGATCAGAAATCCTTCCTCTGGATTGTGAAAACTCCTTGGGTGCAGGAGCCTGGATGCTCCAAAAAGAGGGAGCTGTGTTCTCACCGAAATACAGTTTTATTGTGGAAGTAGTTTATGAGCTAGGGGGGGTGAGCTTTTTGAGGAGAGCACCAAAAGAGGATGGGAAACAATAGTGATTTTATGTTTTATTATCTGCTAAAACTGAAAAGCATTTGAAAATGTTGTTAGACAATTTAGGGGACAATGGAAGTCAGTGATTGCCAACAGCCACACAGAAAGGCTGTTAAAGTTACATGGCAGGGATAAATAAACTACTGCTGCTAGAACACTTACTCTCGGCGTAAACCTGTGGTGTGTGGCTCTGCCTGGTGCCGCTGTGCTGAGGTTTTGCTACGTGTTAAGTAGAATTGCAGGTGTAATAGACTCTCTGGTGGCTACTGTTAAAAAAAATGGGCCCTGCACCAGGCTGAGGCATTTTTCCACTAGAGTGCCATTAGAAATTGAATATATTGTCTTGTGTTGAATCCAGTCTTTAGCCTTAAAGGTTGAAACTGGTTAAGCAAACTTAGTTATATTCTGAACTGAACATTATTTCAGACATAAAAAGCACAAACATTTTCAGCATTTTTCCCAGGCTTTAGTCTTTCTCCAGCCAAAAAAGCATTCGTCTTATATAGACAAATTTATAAATAGACATTTGGTTGGTAGGCATGACTGAAAATACACGTTTTTTTTTTTTTTTTAATCCAAAATAATTCCAATAGGAGATTTTTTTTTTTGCACATGGCTGAATTCAGAAATGCCTGTGCTCATTACCTGCTTTACAGTGTAAGTTTCAGTTGTCTATTTTACACTTCTGGAGAACTACTCCTCTTAAGAGGCAACTACTTGATGTGTACTTTTGGGTAGCATAACTATGAGCCAGATGCTCCTGTTTGGTTTCACTATGACAAGATGACAAATGAATATATTGAAGTCATTGGACTTTAATACTGGTTGCAGTGGAAAAAAGGGCAAGTGTGTGTTGACAGTCATCTGGGGATCTTTGCAAAGTTTTATCTGCGTTGCCACTGACTCCGACTGTCTGCAGGACAGGGAAAACTAGTGGTGAGAGAGGTGGAGGTTGTACCCTCACTTTGAAACTAGCGTGTGTTGTTTGGATTAGTTCTAAAAGGCAGGACAACGTCTCCTGGAAAAGATCCGCTGCTCAAATGCTGCACGTGAGAATGGAGTGGGTTGATGAAGTGTCTGTAGGTATTCCATTGTGTTTCCATCTGCCTAGTGCTCTTGAGTTCTTCCATGCTAAACATCCTGGTACCCTTTCTGTTGAAAACTGATGAGAAATCTGCTGCTGAAAAAAATGTAGTCACAATATTGACCTTGCGATTGCCTGTAAAAGACAAGTTTGGAGACTTCCATTCTTTTTTATTCGGTGTTTCGTTTTGTTCCTATGTTCTGAAATTGTCTGTAAAAGATGTACTGGCTCTTGGGAAGATGTGCTTTTATGAATCATAGAATGGTAGGGGTTGGAAGGGACCTCTGGAGGTCATCTGGTCCAACCCCCCTGCCAGAGCAGGGTCACCCAGGGCAGGCCACACAGGAACAGATCCAGGTGGGTCTGGAAAGCCTCTGGAGAAGGAGACTCCATGGATGGTTACGTGATAAATATCTTGAGGTTTGAATGATTCGATCATCATCTTTGACCACTGAATGTGTTCAAGTTGTGATTGCAGAGGACAGTACAAAATTCTGTTAGAATTTCTGTTAGAACAAATGTTAATGCTTAATAAAGCAAAATCTGAAATCTCTCTCCCACACTGAGGGGAGACTGGAAAACAGTGTTTTTCTCCTGGATAAACCCTGATTTTTACTCAGAATTCTAAAATAAGAGTTGACTCATCTCCCTAGTATTATCTGGCAGATGCCAGCGTAAGGCTACTGTGCTTTGTATTTAATTTTCAACATCCAGTGCTTGCAAGCATCTTCAAACAATATTCTTAAGCACAACTTCCACTCTTCTTGATTTCAAAGATTATTAGAAGGAAAATGTGTGATTCTTTCTCAATTACCTCTCTCTGTTGTGTAGCTGAGTCTATTATTTTGGTTTCTCACACCTGTAACCTACTTGTTCTCCATTTCATAGAGGGAAAGGAGGGGGCAGTCTGTGACTGAGATATGAAGCAGTCTCTTTAACAACCTTCTTCTTCCACTGAGACTTTAATGAAATCTTTACTGTGTCTTAATTAAGAGTGATCCATTATTACTTTGGACTTGTAAACACCTTTAAACATTCCACAAGGTGTTAATGACACGTGAAGCAAGAATTAATAGGAATTTGTTAGTCCTCTATCTAGTAGGGATGTATTCTGTGTAGTTGCCTAAATGTAGCAGCGTTTCTTAAACTGTTGGGTGTAAATGGGATTGCTTCACTTTTGCTTAAGTTATTGAGTCAAGTGACGTGAATTCAGAGAGCATATTTTGGCCTGCATTACATAGAATTTCACCTGGCCATTTGTTGTGGTTTGCTTGGGATTTTCGTAAGACAAAAGTGAGTTTCTTGGCTTCTGCCTTATGGGTCAGAGTTGAGGAGTACAGCAGAAGGTGTGGGAGAGAAGATGTGAGGAATGCTTATAAGTAACCTAACTTAATCTCTGTAGCTGTTGAACTGGCGCCTTCTGTGATGTATCAGGTTGGTGTGTGTTCTTCTCTTCAAGAATTTCACCTGAACAGATGCCTGGTTTTGTAGATTTTGCTTAACTACTGTTAAGTAAAATGAAATTGATCCTTTGTAACAATATGCTTGGATATGATAAAATACTCCTAGATTAAAGACAGTACCTGGTCATGGAAAACCTAGGCTTGGCCTGGCTGACTGTGTCTGTTGGCCAGTGCAGTTCATGCAGAGGTGTTGTGTTTTACAAAAGGTTTATGTTGACCAGATTTCCCCACCAAACTTGAATGGGTAGTGGAAGTGGTGAGGAAGGGGATTCTATGAATATTTCCAACACGGATGCTTTCCGTGTTTGTGACCCTTCCACATCCCTTATACTGGCTTAATAACCTTAATAAGCAGGTTTTTAGAAACACAGTTGAGATTATTTTTTTTGCAAGTACCCCATTTTCACTTAAAAACTCATATTATGAGTTATCCTTTTTTAATTGGAAAGCCTAACACGTGATCCGTCTGCCCAATAAAAGCAACTTGCATGATGTTGAATACAGGTACTCTTTGGTGCCTACTTTCGCATAGCTTATAATAATAATAATAATTTATTTTTTTTAAAAGCAACCATCTGCTGATGAAGAGAAATACTGCCAGTGTTTGTCAAATGTGTGCTTTATCTGACCTGTTCTGCTTAGCACCTTATGGCAAAGCTTTCTCCTCCAAGCATTTTACAAATATCTTTATATTCTTACAGCGCCTTATTAGATTGATAACGACGGTGGTATCACTTTTTAAGGTAGGGATTAATGTACCAAGGATTAGGGAGATAAACATCTCTTTAGTCACAAGAGGAGGTCACCTGCAGTGGGTACAGAGACGAGGGTTCTAACTCGCAGCTGTAGGTGACAATCACTGCTCTGTTCTAATGGCCTTTGCAGCCTTTTGATGAAAACGAGTGGATTCTGTGAAGTTTCTACAGCAGAAGGCTCCAGTAATCTATGTAGATCGGTCTCCTTTTTTGAGAGGTGATGGCTGGGCGAGTAGGTAAAGCTCAGGAAAGAACCATCCCAGTGCCGAGGATGCCTGTTAGTGCTGATAATGCCCAATAATCAGTTAAGAGCATTTGCTTCGTGATTCTTTGAAATTGTGTTTGAAATTACCTAGAAACGTCGCAAACCAAGGGGAATTAAAAGAAACGCGAAGAGGAAAATGAGGGCCTCTATTGAGTTGTAGAGTGGGAGTTTGATGTGTAAGATGTTCTGAAAGTGTCTTTGAAAACGATGAGTCCTCTCTTCAGTTGAATATGCAACCAGCAGCAGGCTCTGCCTTTTCCCACTCCCTGTTTTCCTCTGGGTATTGTTAGAGGTTGGAGATAAAAGCCTTTAATCATGTCTACATGGAGACACCAAAGCAAATCACTTGAAGTGTCAAGTCAAGATGTATATGTTAAAGTATGTTAAACTTGCGTGTGAATGCTGTGTTGAATATAGAACAGCCTTATATATTTAGCTTGACTCAATCAAAGGTCATTTTACATCTGAAGGAGAACATCCTTCAGAGCATGAGTTAAATTTCAGTGATCTAAACCCATCTGTGTATGAACGAGAGCCTCTTGACATAGATGTTTACCATGCTTTAACATCAGTGGTTTATGCTATACTTGATTTATCTCAACTTCTCTCCGTGTCGCTTGTTATTGATCATTTTTCACGATGCTGCTATTAAGAGGCAGCTTAGATGGGGCTAATTGCAAACTTTCAAGTGAACGTAATTTAGTCAGAAATGGCAGTTCATTGAACTTGGGATGTTTTATGGCAAATCATTTCAGGTTTGGCAGACTTTCGCTGAATTCAGAATAAGGCACAACCTCCCGTTGATTCCTGATGAACTATGTTTTGGCCAGAGGCCCGGTGTTTTTGGGGTTCTCAGTTTGGACCTGTACAGCCAAGGATCCCGCTTTGTACCAGGGATGTTGTGTTTCTAGGAACGTGTGGTTTCCTTGGACAGCCTGCATGAGAAGTCCGCTGTGAAGTCAAGGACTGAGGAAATCCATGTGAACCCATCTCAGCTTTGGGGACCTTCAGGGATCCTCTGTATCTGCATCTTGAAACTCAGTCCTCTAAAGAGTAAAACTAAGAAAGGAAAAAAAAAAAGTTCTATTTGACAGCTGTAAACTCAAAGCCTTTAGTTGGTAAGAAGTCGGGAGATTTTGGTGGTTTGTCTGCTCTGTCACGGTTTAATAATATTGGAAAATATCCTGCAGCCCAGAAACTGGGTAGTTCTACTCTGAGCTGTGTTTCATTATGCTTTAATGGATGCCAATTAGTATTTCTCTTCCCCTTTCTTGTCAATCTGGAGTTCACCCGAAGGAGTACCTCAGGAGAACCAAAGCCTCTGTGGCCTAAAGGCTTTAATTTACCGGGTGTCACGCCAGCCCCGACCACAGAGCTTTGCAAGTTGTGCTTCCCTACGTCTTACATAGAAAGACTTACATGAAGGAAAGAATATCCTCAGATACTTGAGAGCAGCTCTGTTTTCAATACATTGAAATTGTTGTATGGTTGAAGATACTAAAAGCACAGTTGTCCCTTTAGAAAATGAAGAGACAACCGAGTTATGATACATTAGCTGTTGTACTTTCAGCTGATGCTTCCAAGATGTTTGCATACTTGTTAAGTTTATGGGCCACTGTAGTAGAGGCAGATAAATTTTAGCAGCTTAAGCATCTCCCTGACTCATGAATGTGATGAATTCCCGACATATTCCCGGGGTCAGTGAGTTGATTTGGTTTTGAAATGGAAAAGTTTTGTCACAGAGTTATAGTCTCAAAGATCTAACTTTCTTGGTTTACATCATCTAGCAGATAATAGAGACAACAGAAAATATGTAGTGAGTCATCTTCCTGGCATCTTGAGTCTTAGTTTGGGTGAAGGAGAAGAGTAAAATTCTTACTAGATGCTAAGGATAGTTTCTTTTCATAGTGTAATAACATCAGAAGAACATTCTTTTTTCCTGTTTCTGACCTTGATGTGTAAAATACGCCACAATCCCCTCGTGTACTTGATGTTCTCGGGTGTCTCTAACACCTACCAAAAAACAAATGCTGTGTGCAACTGTTTTGTTATCTTACTGCTCCTGGAGCTGGACTTCTCTCTTTTTGGTAGTCCTTTAGGATACAGACAGTTCAGAGACGTCATACATCTGTAACGTCTAAATGGCTTCCTCTTTCCTTTCCCCCTCCACCCCAATCAAGAAATTCCAGATGGAAGCTCTTTGGTGTCAGTAACAGCTGCACAGCAGATCATTTTTTGCATCCTTAGAGCTGTAACAGTTGCAACTCCATATAGGTAGTTATGATATATGTTTACATTAAGGATCTTCCAGTCTTTGAGTTTCCTCAAGACTCTTCTAATAATCCTTGACACAACATTTTCCTGTCTTTTCTGTTCCTGGCTAGAAGTAGCTTCTTTCAGCAGAAAGAGGTTAAGATACTCTGCTGTAAACTTAATTTTTAGGAAGTCTGAATATTTCAGGAGTCCTGTGTTGTGATTCAAAAACTGTGCTCCCTTCTTTCATCTCTAGGGTTTATAATAAGGTGTCAGCAATGATCTAGTCCATCTGGGAGCTTGCATCAATGCTTGGAGGAGCCATATGTGTCTGCCTCAAACAAGGCTATAGAAAAGTGTTCCACTAGCAACCAAGATGTCATCCATCTGCTAGACAATCCTGTAGCTAGTTAGCTTAATGACGTATTTATTTGACTAGATGTTTCTGCGCAGCAGACTCCAGCTTTCCTCCCTGTTCAAATTAATACCAAAACCTCTGTGTTCCAGAGAAGAAAACTGCCCCTTCTGAAGAATGTCACAAAGTTTGGGGCTTGGTGGGTTTGATCTCTTTATCTGCTTCAGGACTCCCAGGTTCTGAGGGAGCAGATTGGTGGGAGATGTCTCCAGCCTTCCAGTGAGAGGAGCCCACGCAGTGCAGGTGTCTGGGTGGCGGAGGGATTGACAGAGTAGGCGCAAGACCTGGGTGACCTCAGATGCATGTCGAAATCCAATCATGCTGCTACTACTTTAGGGTATTATTTTAGCACACAGAGCTCTGTGAGGATTTCTTCCTGCAGCAGTCAGAGCTGGAATTACCATAGTAAACATTTTACCCACCTCCACAGAGTAAACCAGGTGATTATTTCACTTGGTGGCTTTAACGGAAATGTTTATTCAAGATTAAGGTGTTCACAATCTCCAGTGTAAGTGTTCTACATATTTGTATTCTCAGATGGTCCTGCAAAGTCAGAGCTCCAGTAATTGTGGTGGAACTACGCTGTGGGAAGAAAAGCTCTGTAAACTTCAGACACTGCTCATTCCTCCTGTGATAAAATAGAGCCTATCAGGATGGGCTGTCATTGATACCTTTTTTCCTGCCATCTGCTGAGTTTGCTACATTTTACCTGACAGTCACTGTTTAAAAATTAGTGAACGTGGATAACAATACTTGGTGAACCTCAAGAAAAAATGAGGAGTCAGTGCACAGAAACCCAATTTATTTCTTGGCTGTACACTAGAGGCCTCTCTTCTTACAGGTGTAAAGTTTTTGTGTGTGGGCATAGAAGCAGCTCTGAGCTGAAAAAGTAGCTAAAAGTAAAATCAGGACAATTCCATGGAGGAGTGTAGAGTTGTCCAGGCAAAACAGACGTTGAAGAAGTAAACTGTACTTGTGCTTCATCATTAATGATACAAAGAGAATCGTAGAATAATTGAGGTGAGAAGGGACCTCCTGGAGTTCATCTAGTCCAACCTGCAGTAATAGGACTGAGGCATTTCTTCAGAAATGCTCTTCATTCTAGAAATCTGTTATTTAGATCTTCGTTTTCACAACTTGATGGGTTTTTTAGATGGTTTGATTTGCTTGTGTTTGGACAGAAGTGCAGTAAAGATCAAGTGGAAGAAAATAAAGCATGAAAAAAGACAACCTTAATTCTAACGATTCTGAGGAAGTGCCAAAAAAGAGCAAAGTTGATACGAACTCCTGTTGCAGGTGGGGAGGGAGTCACCATCTCATCAGTAGTCAGAAGCTGTTGCATGTGTTTAAAGTAATCACACTCTTTTATTTCCTTTAGATGTTCTCTTCTAAGTGTTGTTTACGTGATTAGTAAAGAATCTTGCAGTTTACTTTCAGAGAAGGGAAACAGCTGGCAATTCTTTGCTGATATGAATGTAGGTATTTTTATTTGTGTTCCTTTTGCCACAGGGCTACTGTCCATTGTCGAATAAAACACAGTCAAAGCAGCTTTTCCACAGCCCCTCATGAAAACAGAATTCCTCTCAGAGGTAACTGGTGGATCAGGGGAATATTGAACAAGCTTTTGGTGAGGAAGGGATTTTGCATCTTGCTGGAAAGCTTAATGTAGCAAAACTTGATTGTTTTAAAACAGAGTGAAAAAAGCGTTTTTGCACTTTTCCACAAAAATCCCGTTTTTATTGGATCGATGTGTTCTGCTCTAGTCTTGGGTGATATCATGAGAAATAAAAGCAAAAATTCATTTAGAATGAGTTATGTTATGAGAATAATGTTATGAAGTATTGTAAAATTTCTCCCGTATAAAATGCCTATTTAAGTTTTTATTTCATGATTAGTGTCATCAAAAGGATACTTTGCAAGAAATATTTCTGGTTTGATATATTGGATTTTCTGATGGAAAACAGAACCACAGAAGTATTTCTGACAAGAACTGAAAAATTCTTGTCTGGGAGCTTTGCTTTGTATTATTTAGTTATTATTTAATTGGTTTGGGTTTGGTTTTTTTTTAGTTCCTTTACTTTCTTTGCATGATTAGGAACTTGATTAGGGAGATTACTAAAACTCTTGTTCTGATGCTTCCTTCTGTTCTGTTGCTTCATTCCTCTTCATGCTTCTTTTACCATGTAAGAGTATATTTTGCTGGATAGAAGGTGAGCTATCTTCCAGATCGGTCTCGGCTATTGAATATAGTTTGTCTGACTGGATAGCTAGCAACGTTAATCTTCTTTTCTTCATTTCTTACATGTACAGGTACTGTGCAAGAGCCTCATTATTGTTGTATTTTTTGTGTCTCCTACTGCCGATTTCCCAGTGTTGTTTACCTGCTGCTAATCCTCCGTAGTTTAATGGTTCCTACAAATGGAAGATGACTTAGGCAGAAACTTGATTGTGTTGAACCCACAGCACATTTCTGTTGACTTTGAATTGATGCTAATAGTAAACCCAACAAGCTTTTGCTCCTGAGGAGCATCGTACTGGCTACGTCAAGTCTCCTTCCCATTAGCCGAGTCTGTTCCTTCTTCCAGCACTTCATATGTGTTGGTGTGTATATGATTTTCCTGTCATTAAATGTTCCTATCCAGTTATGCAGAAGTGCTGTGTTACAAGAGGAGATTACGTGCTTGACTTCTGCTGAAGTAATTAACATAACATTGGCCTGTCTTCTCCAATTTAATTTATGTAGACTAAGATAGCTTTGTAACGCATACTGACCAAAAAAACCAGGCGATGCAGGATGGTGGTACGTCTTCCTGGAGTAATTTCTGGAATGCTGTTGCTTGGGTCTCACAGTTTAAGTCCTTTTCTTTGTATTTGGATATTCAGAATAGGGGGTTAAAAAAAAAAAGGGACATACACAAATATTTGACTTTGGAAAGTCCTTACGCTTGATGCTGAGTGGTTTCTCTTTGGCACTATTTTGTGTTGTAATCTTGATGCCACTTAAATTACAAGAAGAAGTCTTAGAAACTACGTGAAGAAGAGGTGGATCTTTGACTTTGCGTTGAAAGTTTCTTCTGTGAGCTTGAATGTGAGATAGTTTTGAAAGCTGTAGGAGCCAACAGGCTTACTTCAGCATTGCTCAGCAGGGGCTGCACCTTGAAGACAATTAAGAATGGATACAACATCTAACTTAAGTAGTGGAACAACTTACAGTGAGTTACCACATCAAAGTCTGACCCGCTAGAAATGG
>JAAGNO010013414.1:0-21764 GCA_033439905.1 Ceryle rudis | reverse complement strand
GGCAGGTTCCCCCCGCGGCGCTGGGCCCTCGCCTGTTGCAGACCGACCCCGGCTGCAGCTGCCACCGGCGGGGCATGGGCTGGCCACAGGGCCAGTGGCCCCACGGGCTCGGGGCTCGCCGTGCCCCCGCCAGCCCTGCCCGGGGGGGTATTTCTTCAGCTCTGGAAGCACCTCTGAACATGCACCCGTGTGCCAGATCTGAGGCAGTCTAAGGAAAACGCCAATCAATGGTGGAAGCCTTGCACTTAATTATCGCAATCAAACAGGTTCTTGCTCTTTTCCTAGCATTTTTTTTTTCCCCAGCTGCTTAATCCTTTGAAGCTGCCTTGTGCACTGTGTTTGAGTACCAGTCTGGAAAGACCCCTCTCTGACAGCACAGTGGGTGCCTGTGCCAGATCTGGCTCCTGTCCTATCCCCCACCGGGCAGGAACGCAGCGAGGTACCAGCTCTGCATTCCCCTGGAAACCAGCAGACTTATCTGCTGCTTGAAACCATATTAGTGCCTTACTCCATCTGACCTGTTCCCTGCATGAAAAGCTGGGCGGACGAGGTGTTTGTCTGAATACACAGCAGGCTTCGGGTATCAGAAAAAAACCCCTGACATTGTCAGAAATGTCGTATTGATCAGGAAGGACGCTCTGGCAGCGCAGCATCGCTCCCAGAAAGTGACTCCATTGGAATTGACATTCTGTAGACAGCGCAGGGAACGGCTTTATAATTCAGCTGACAAGAGGAATTGCATTTTGCTGGAGCAACTCTAGAATTCCCTTCCCCTCTTTGCAGGTGGCCTAACACAGATTAGAAATGGAATTCACGCCTGCTGTCTCCTGAGCTGAAAAGAAGGGGCATATATATATATATTCAAATACAGCTTTGAAATGCGGATTTTGTGCTTTTTGATTTTCCTGCTAAAAGGGCTGTAAGATTTAAGCAGGATCTAGGAGGGATCTGAATAGGCAGTTAAGCATGTATTTTAAAAATCTTGCTTCCTTAGGGGAGAAAAACAATTAATCTTTGATTTCTTTCTTAAATTAACATTTGCTGTGCCGCAGACTGTGCCGAGAACAAAAAACCTTATTTGATTTTTAAAAGATATGAAGCAACTGTGCCTTTAACTGAGTGATAATGGGCTTCTTCACATCGACAGCTTCAGGCCTGCAGCGCTATTCCAAGAGTGGATAACACACTGTTGAGATCTGTGGGTCTGAGATGGGGCTTTTGCGTTACCTTAGTCCCATGCTCGCTGGGTTCTGCTCTGGAGCCTGTCCCTTCCAATTAGCACGCTCATTGTGGGCACATTAGTCAGCTGCAGCTCCGACAACCGGGCTGGCAGTGCCTGCCAGGTGCCTCGCACCAGCCCTTCCCACCGACCATGGTTAGTCTCTAATCTCCACAGACCAAACTGTTGTACTTGCCCTATAATTTCCAGGGACAAACTTCAGGAGGTTAGTACTGGGAGCTGCGCGTGGAAAGGTGGCAGTCTGTGCAGAGCTTCGTGAGCTGGCAGGGCTCTGCACAGGAGGAGCACAAGTACCTGAACGGCAGCAAGGCCAGAGCAGGGGAGCTTGGGAGAACCTCTTATGGCTCCACCACCAGCTCTCCTCTCGCCTCCACCCATTAATCTCTCTTTGTGAGCTCGGCCTGCTCCCCGCTGCAGCTCTGTCATTCACAGACAAAAGGCCAGCTGGCTGCGCTGAATTTATCTGGATTACCTGTGACTGCACTGACAGGCACCGTGGAGTGGGGAAGGAGATGCCTGCACACCAGAGAGACCACAGATCTGGAGCAATACAGATCTGCCACCCCAGCAGGGCAGAGGGAAATCCTGGCACTGTCCTCCCTCCCCTGCTGCCCTCAGGCTCTCGTGGGCTGAGCAGTTTGACGCTCCTGTGGTTTACCAAAGGCTATAGCTGAACTTAACTGCTCTGAAAAATGTCATTTTGCAAAGGCATTTTACAGAAGCATCTGAAAAGCCAGATGACCTTTCAGATTGCTTGCGGTGTTTATTTCAAGGCAGGCAAAAGAGCAGTAAATACTGAGCCAGGAGAGATCATCTCTGAAAGCCCTATTAAGCAGAAGTTTTTTCAAGATAAAACCCACAGCAAGCTGCAAGCATTGCAGTAGAGAAACAAACCCACAACTGTCAGTAACAGGGATAGCTGTAGGGCTGCTCCTGGGGACGGATTTTGTCTCTGTTCATATATTATTACCCTGAACGTTTGCAGGGACCTCCTGGTTAGCTGCCCCTTCTCCTCCTCCCCTCTCCACAGATGTACAACTTCCAAAAAAAAAAATATACCCAACCAAAACAACCTCACAACTTGAAACCACACACTCAAAAACCAGACACAATTCATGGACCAAATGCCCTCGAGAGGGTGACTAAGCTTTGTGAACCACCCTCCCCACTGAGCTGTCTGTGACAGCCGTGCAGGGATGGGCTGTTACACTCGGGGAGCAACAGACCCAACTGGGAACCCACCAGTACCAAGTCCAGCACCCTGCCCTTGGCTGCCTGAACCACACAGCTGCGGGACCACATCCAGCACCAGCCCCGGCTGGCCGGACACCGGCACCGCTCATTGGGCCACTCACCCTTTCACTCTGCTGGCTTTTTCCCTGCCCTCACCAACATGCCCTTGATGTCCCAGTCTATCCTCAGAGCTGTGAGCCACACCCCTTCACACCATTAACAGCCTTTTGCTCCACGCACTGGGTGACTGGCCAGGACATTCATGTTTTCCTCCTTCCCAAGGCTGAGCTGGCAGCATTGTGCCTCCTCCGCTTGGCAGCACTCCTCCAGTGCTTGGCTGCCACAGGTACCACCGCGCCGCACCAACAGCTGCACAACCAGCATCTGCTTTGGCACACGAGTGTTACAACCCAGCGAGAGGGCAGAGTACAGGCAGTGCAGGGAACAGCACACAGCAGGAAGCTGTCTGCCTGCGGGTCTTCCCTAACAACCCTCGCAGCGTCAGCAGTGTACCGACATCGCACGCAAGAGAACAGGCAGCCGGCTTGCAGAAAGCTGTAGGTGTGGTGCGGTGGTAGAGGCGGAGGTGCTGCCTCCATCTGTGTCTCTGCCATCTGCCTGTGCCTCAGCCCCTGAGTAAGGGGCCCCGTGGCCCTGCGAGGACTGATGCTTACGCTGACACACAGACACCCAATGCCAAGAGCAGCCGCTACCGCAGCTCAGCCAGGCAGCTTGTTTAGGACTGCAGCTCCCATAAGCAGAGCCAAAACCAGCTGGTGTAGGGTGCAGATTTCAGTGGGTTTACCAGGATTCTTTGGACAACTGAGCTGGGCCAGCCGAGCAGGGGCAATGGTGTTCAGAGGGAAGATGGTCCAGACTGAAAAATGAGGCGAGAATCACAAGCCTTTTCCAGGAAAACTAGTTGTTGCACATCCTGGCAACTTCCCAACTCTTACGTGCTTTTAGCTATGAGTCTTTTAAAAGCAGGTGTAGTGAGGAATGACAAAGGATGGGCAGTCCCATTTTCAGACCCACAGGATTGTGACTTGATTAGCAACAGACGCTGCCCTGCAAAGCACTCACTGGTAAAGGCCCATCCAGAACCTGAATGAGGTCGGAGACTCACATCCAACATTAGAAATCCATGAACTTCTCCCTGACCTCTAATATTAATCCAAAACACATATTCCTGTCATGTCCTGGGCCAAGAAAATGTAACCAAGCAGGGACAAAATTAATGAGAGATTATGTTTGCTTTGAAGCCGCCTACACCATCAACTTGTGCATCACTTTACAGACCTCTCACTGTTCTGTCTTTCAGTACATCGGTAGCTTGGACGTACCCAGGCCCAACAGCCGCGTGGAGATCGTGGCAGCCATGAGAAGGATTCGGGTAAGTTCAAAAGAGCTGAACCCCACCCAGAATAAAAGGCTAAGTTCACAGGGGTAACTCGATTGCAGTGCACTCTTCTGCATTCCCCCCAACCCCTCCTACCCGCAGCTCCAATCTCAGCACGATCAGGATTGTAACAAGCTTCTCCAGAAATTCCCAAGGCATATTAGGATAGACCCATCCCCTGCTCTTTGCAAAAGGATCAGTTAGCAAAACTCAAACATAACATCCTAGTCTTTGCTGAGCAGGTAAGGAGGATTCTCCTTGAAGCCAAGGGATTTATTCTGCCTGTTTGGGTTTTTGTGTGTGAAAAATGAGATGTACAACAGTCTGCCTCACAACCATGCTTCCATTCATTGACAGCTGCAAATATGTTGTTATTATATATTGAAATACCAGTGGCATGGCAGATTTTATGGCTGTAAATCCCATCAGACTAGACTTTGTGGATTCTGTTGCTCATGGAATAATTTGCTGCTTTCGCCCCATCCTCCAATGCTATTTTACAGTTTCTGTTCCTCCTCATCGTGTCTGCACTCTTCCTCTAGCTCTTTATTCTTCAGAGCGGCCTGTGAATGGTCACCAGATGTACTGCTGTTAGCAGGGTGGATAGCTTACAGCAGCTCCATCTCCAACCGCTTCAAGTGTATCTGCCCCGAAAGGCAGTGCAGCTGTTGTGTCTGGCTGAAGTTTTACAGGGGTCTTAATTCTGAGGCTGTTCATATGTCTCACATCAGCTGAAGCAGGTTTGAGAGTCTTCCATTTAAAGCTTTGAAGGGATTATCCTATTTCTCCCTCACCCCTCACAGTATTTAACCTGCTAATTTTCATTTAGAACAGTGCTTTTTAAACTTATTCTGTAACCGGCTGGGGAGCTGATGGATTCATCTCCAGCCAAGCTCAGAAATGACATCCCCGTGCCTTTGCCTGCTCAGACCATTAGCACAGCTCTCGCTCAGAACTCAGGGCAGCAGCAGCAGTTTAAATTGCCTGCTTATTTATGGAACAGGTGAACAAAGGCAATAGGTGAGAACTACCGGGGCAGTTCAGATGCTGGTGTAACTGTTGGTAGTTTTTGATCCGAATCAATATTTAGCACCCACTTTGACACTGCGCTTCTGCTGATCTTTGACTGGATAGCACCCTTGCAAGAAAACGCAGACAGCATTTTAATATCAGTTTCTAGGAAGCATTGCATTCTGTTTTCACACCTGCTCTTGCCACGACAGCGTCTCGCTCAGAGTGGTGGCAGTGCGGTAGCATCCTGAAGTGCCACGCCAAGCATGTAGAAAACTGCTCTGCGTTCCTGGACGCCACCAGTTAATCTTAACACACAATATTTTTAAAGTAGGCATCCTGTATTCTATACTGGGCTTTTAATCTTGGAAGCCCTTTCCAAAAAGGGAGGGCTTCCCTTTTCATGTGCTTATTGTACAGCAGGATCTTATTCAGACACTTCCTGGCTGCTGAGCGGAAGATGCTCCTCTATTGAAGATAGTTAATTGGCACTGGTCCTTAATTAGAGCATAAAGAATGAACTGGGAGGTCTTTGAAGAGAATTCTAGTGCATAGAGTACACAACCTAGGAACTGTGGGTAGATGGGGGTTATTTATGTGGCATTCATTTGCATGCAGAGGCCTCATCTATACTAGAGTCTTTCCCATGGACTCTCAGCAGCACCAGTTGCAACTGTGAGGAAATGCTGGAAGACACTGTTGGTGGAAACTAGTATTTTGCTACCATCTTACTGTCAGTGGTAGTGCCTGTGTGCAGTGCAAGAGGGAGAAGGGTCCTGCAGCCCTGCCAAGTGTTGGCGGGGCACGTTTTGCTGCAGCTTTCATCCTTTGTGCACTCCAGTGTTCCCCTGGAATTCTCTACTGAAGCAAAAGAGAAAAGTCGCACAGTACAAGCGCCAGCACATTTCCTACGCTGCTCTCTCTGCCCTGCAACATGGGAGGAGGCAGCATGAGCCATGGCTGGAGCAGCCAGTGACAGAGCCAGCAGAGCACGGGGCAGCCCAAGCACAGGCAGGCTGTTATTCATCACTTCTGCCACTCCAGAAGGGACCTGGGAGGAGGATGAGGAGTCACAGCTCTGTGTTTTCCAGGCTCTGACAGAGCTGGTTACTCTAGTTACTCATTAGTAAATTGATAGAAGCTCTGAAACTGCATCCTACTACTGCATCTGATTCTGGTCTCCAGTCTATGATTAAAAGCACTTGCCCCAGGGAAAAGACCTCGCTGCCAAGCACTCAAAGTTGTGTGGGGAGAGAAGGTGGTAAGGGTAAGTAGCAGCTCTAGTTGTTAAGTGTACTCCTTGGCATCTTCCTGTCCCGTGTTTTATACTGGGTTCTTTTGCCAGTTGTATATGGATTATACCAGGGAACCCGGGATGGGTCCGGTGGTTTTCTCCCCGCGTTAGCAGAGCAGTCTGCTTGCAGACTGCAGAGCACACAGGCTGTAGGACATTACTCCCAGAGAGCCTTGAATTACATGTTTTACCATTAGGCTGCTGAAATAGCAATCTGCTCTTCTGCAGTAGGTATTTAAGATGCACTCTCATAGTAAAGCTTAAATCCATACTCCTGGCACTTTGATAGTAAAGCTTAAGTCCATATGCCTGACTGAATGGATGCTTGCAGGATTGCTAGCAATACTCCATTAGTCACACGTTAAGTTCCCATTTCATAAGACTGGAAAACCTTGTCTCATCATGTTCTATGCTTCCACTGGAGGGAATGCAAATGCAATAGGTAGAACAGGGAAGCTGCTGTTCTTAGCTTCCCATTATGCAGAGCTAGACAACTTGAAGTTTGCTAATCCTCCCAGTGGATTATTAGCTGCATACAGCTGCCATGTTATTATATGACTGTCAGAGTTCAAGCTAATCCCTCTACCTCCTCTTGCCCTGGCAAGGGAGGTGATGAAATTAGTTTGCTACTTGAATGAGTACACTGTGCTGCGACGGGCATGTCAAGTTGCTGTTTCCAAGAGTCCAATTGCACAGCTCCCAGCGCAGCCCAGTGTTCCTCACCTCCCAGGAAGCAGCACCATGCCCCATCTGCTGTCTGCCACTGCCCGAGGCCATCCAGGTCTGGGTGTCTGGCAGCACCCGCTCCAGCTCCTGCATTCGGCCTTCTGGTGGAGTTGACTTTCTGCTGAAGTGGATTCATCTGCAGCTATTTGAGCCCTCTCGGCACTCTGGGGAGCTTATGTACAATACAAGCTTTTTCTTCCTGCAGAAGTCAAGTGGCAGCTAATGTGAGAATGTGAAAGTCCTTCTCAAGGACCCAAAGAGCTCCCCGATTCAGCAGGGTCACCCTTTCCTTAGACACACTACTCCTGGCTGCCTGTTAGTGAACAGCTAACTAGCCAAGTTCTCCCCTTAGCCAGGTGAAGGCTCTCCTGGAAGTCAAGAGGAAAGCTGTTGTGTAGCTCACACACACTGGAACAGTAACAGGAAAGCTTTGCTAAACATGCTTATGGGTACAGGCCTAGGGGTGAAGATGGGTTTTGTGAAACAAAACATTTCCGTGAAGCTGCCTGGGAAATCTCACCCTGGGAGGCCAGGGAATGGCCAGCTTTATGTGAAGGGCTAACATCACATGTCCTGCATCCATTCCCCAGCTTCTGCAGAGCTAACCCCGACCAGAGGGGATACAGTCTGCTGTTGGCTTCCTGGAGCAACACTCAGTCCAGCACTTCACAGCCAGGCAAGCAGCCCTAGTGGAACACTGCTATTTTGAGTAGCAAGTTCTATAAGGACATGGTAGGAGTAAGTGTCAAAGCCTGTCATTCCCACAGCCAGCCTGCTGCCAGCAATTCCCCAGGACACTCCCTTTAATTACCTTGAAGGCACAGAATCAGTTTCCCTGGAATTTGCACTTCAGATTCTACAAAGCCTAGAGATTTCAGGTCTGTTTGGAAAGTCTAGCTTGGACCTAAGCAGGTATTAACACTCAGGAAGGAGTCAGCTGTTGGATTATTTAGTCATTTCATAAGGGAACAGCCAACTGGTACTGTGCCCATCCAAGCACCAGGATGAACAAACAGGAGGCAGGCATCCAGACTAATGTGGCTTTTTTTTGTTACCTCCACATTTCTTTGCCTTAATTTAATTGAAAAGCCTTTTTCCCCAGAGGCCAGTGTGCCAGAGAAGCAGAAACAGTTACAAATCTTGACATATATTAGAAATGCCCGAGTTCTCCTTGGCATGAGAACTGGGTTCTCACTTCAGCCTTCCTCTTAATCTTGATCATTCTTACTGCATCCATATTCTTAAGCAGAGCCTCACCACTCTGCAATTTCTCCGCATGGTGTTCCAGGGAGGAGGTGCAGTCTGGCCACATTAAGTCATATGGGCTGCCAGATATCAACTGGCAGTGTTGACATGTGACATGACATCTGTTTAAATCAAGATGAATAAAAGTTATGATCCTACAGTGAAACCTTGTGAAGCAGAGGCAGCAGGGACAGCCAGACAGAACCTGCCTCATTTGCACCCCAGCAGCTCCCAGTCTTGATAGCTGGGCTGGCTTCACACGGCAGCTTACACTTCAAGCCGTGCCAGGCTGTAAATCATAATGGTTCAGGAGAAATATGGATGTCATTTAGCTGCTCTTGCTACAGAAGGAGGGGAACCAGGTGGGCAGCTGGCAGAGGGCAGGATGGCCACCTTCAGCTGTCTCAGTTTAATTCATCACTGTGGCAGTCTTCAGAAGGAGCTGTTTAATAGACTTGTTCATTAGATTCTTCTAGAACACAGCTCCTTCAGTGTTCCAGGCAGACAGCTTGCTTACTACAGACAAGCTCACCAAGATAACCGCTGCATAGATTCCTCTGAGATATTCTGCCTATAAGCCCTGTCAGCGTTGTTATGCTTGGAGCTAAGTTTTCCTGCCAGCTTCATGTTAATCTGAGCTGGAGTTGTGATCAGGACTATAAAAAGATAGAAGCTGAACTCCCAGCTGCTGGGATTCTTGGTTAGACTTCTTTGCAGCCTCTCCCACTATCATGAAGTTATTTGGTTCTCTGCAGCTGAAGCACAGACTCAGATGTGGAAGTGCAGACTGCTGGAGCACTTGCCCTGCTACAGACCTCTGTAGCTGCGTGCCAGCATCTGTTGGTTTTGGATGGGAGTTGGTTCTGCTGCAGTTCCTGGAGGGCTTTTCCTTTTAGCCTCTTTGGAAGAGCATCCAAATGCTCAGCTAATGACAGCCGTGGGCTGTGAAAGAAAGCAATCCTAGCACCTTAAAATATTTCAGCAGTCTTCAGACTGCTGGTGCAGACTTTTCTGCAGTTTCTCGTCTGGGCCACGTCAGTTCACCCAAGGCCTTTAAATAAATATTGTCATCACATAGTGACATTCGCTAGATCATGAGGAGCAGTACTGCAGGGGATCATCCCATGCTGTGGTCACGGGTTCAGTCATCATTTACACTGAGGAGCATACAGGCAGACAGCAGAGCTTATGGGAAGACAAGAGAGGACTTCAGAGACAAGCTTCCCCAAGCCTGCACATTTCTCTTCCTCCTTCATACCAAAAGGACAATGTCTACCCCAAAGTCTGCTTCAAGAGAGCATCTTTTTCTAGGATACCTTCCCTGCTTCTCTAGAGAGCCACACGCGGGTTGCTTACACTGGTACAGGTTGGACAGAGCAGGGGGCTTGGGCACCCAAGCCAAGCAACACCTGGGCAGGTACAGACTGGCTCTGATACCTTTTGCAGAAAGTCTGGTGTCAGTTTTGGCTCTTCTCCAAAGCAGAGGCCTAGGAAAGGCTTCACACAGCCAGTACATGATTGGGCTGTAGGCAATCCTCCTCAGCACAGCCTAGAAGTCTACCACCCAAAAAAACCTAAGGAACCTGCACTGGTGACTTGGAAGGAGATTTACAGGTGCTCATGAATGGCTTTGTGTCCTCTACCTACTGCCTGGATCTTTCTGTACATCTGTCTCCCCATCCTGCAGCCCACACACCCTTACCTGCCATCTGCAGGGAGGATGCCAGTCAACAAAACAAAGCTACAGGCACAGAGAAGAACAGTCTCTCAGACAGGCAGAGTGACAAAGCTGAGACCAGCACAAGGGCGTCAAGAGCAGAGGAGAAGACCTGTCTCAAGGCATCACTGCCACACAGCCCTTCTCTTCCCCAGGCACCTGGTGCCCCACCACCCACCCCACCAGCAGGGCTGCCCAACACCAGACACTGGTCTCAGAAACACCACATACTCCCAGTCCCGTCCATGACAAGCATCTGAGCCAGTTTAAGGCTTCTGCCATACAAGATTAAGCTAATTGGTTTTACCTTTCCAGGCCCTGGCAAAATGCAGCAAGTGTTTTCAGGATGGTAATTAAGTGTTAATTGCAGCTAAGTTTAGCCCTAATGCCTCATTAGTTTGTTTTCCTCTATTTGTTGCAGCCATAGCAGAGTCTCCTGCACAGGTACGGGGACCAGGCTGGGCTTCCCAGGAGGCAGAGCAGTCCTGCAGCATCCTACCTGAGCTATGCCAGGCAGACTCTTACCTCCCCCTCACCCACGAGGAGGGGCTGTGAGTGTGCAGACAGAGACCCTTAGACCCGAATGCTCTAATTAACATCCAGGCAGCAGCTCTGCAGGGGTCTCTGGTGTGCCCAGACACACATTGGCCCATTTTCATAACACAGTGGATTTCACATCCCTTCCTTTTACACCTTTGCTGGAGCCTTCACCACACCAGCCCCTTAGCAGGTTCTCTGCCCTCTCCCATGCCAGAGGACTAGTTAGTGGGTTTAACAGGGGCAGGCAGTACCAAAACTATTCACTGCCCTGCTCTACTGAAAAGCATTTTACTGTTCCATGCTGCAAACAACACCTGAGTTTGGCTCCCATGGTCTATTTGCTGGTCTTTAAGAAGATAACAGACCCAACAGAGAGGCCACCTCACATTAGGAGATGACAGCCACGTTACAGGTCTTACCTTTCTGCAGCATGGGCACTGCCAGGAAGCTGAGGGAGGAGACGAGCCTACGTCCAGAAGGTCTGGTGAGAATCCTTTTCTCTGGGCAAAATGAAGAGCCTCACCCGGAGGCTGCAGGGCCACCTCTCACACAGACAGAGCTGGAGAGTCACCAGCTCCCAACCACTCAACCTTCCTCTGCTCCTTATCCCCCACCTCCAGGAAGGGCTTTCCTCCCTGACACTGAGTTTTATAGCCTCTCTCCTTTCCCAGTATGCCCCCACAGCCCTCATTAGCCAAAGCCCCAGGTGGGACAGTGTCTCCCAGAGGTCCTCACCATAAAGGCCCAAGAAAAGGGGAAGGCTGGGGTTGGAAGGATGGGTGATGCAGGTGCAGCTCCTTAGGCCTCTCTACACGTGTTCTCCCGTCCACAGTCACCTTGGTAGGCTCCAGTGTGTTTCAGGCATATGCTGCTATATTAACCTTACAGAAAAATTAATTTTCATGAATCAAAGAGTTGGCTTTTACAATATGGAAGCTGCTTTTCTAGAGGAGTTGAATCTGCCATGTCTCAGACTAAGCCCAGCTCCTTTTATGCGGTTTCTGCTCTTTGTATTAGCATAATGCAAAAGGAAGAAGCTCTTAAGGAGATGTTTTTGCAGTGGTGTCATGCACAGTGTTTCTAGGCAGCATTGGGGGGCTGTGGGGGAGAACTGACTACACTCTGCTTGTACATCTTGAGTGGGAGGAGAGGAATAACCACCTCTGAGATTACACAAGAATCCAGCCTTCTGCTCACTCCTTGAGGATGTCTCACCCCACCATAGAGCCCCCCTACTGATTTAGAATCGCTTGCAGGTTTCCACCCTGCTCATCTCCAGCCCACAATCACCTCTGGCCTTCTTGCCCACAAATAATGGTTAGCTATCTTCTGCCACACAGCTTCTGAGCAGAAATGTGTGGGGACTCCTCTTGCTGTGAGTACAGGCCACTGGAAGAGATGACAGCTTAGAGCCTTTTCAGTGGCCATGTGCTATAACCTAACATTTGAGAAGTAACCAGTGGTTATAGATGCTTCAGTTCTTCCACCCTGTGCAGAGAGTGTGCTCTGTGTGATTGATAACAGATGGATGGAGGGATCAGTCAGTGAAATCTGTCATCTCTAAGCAACAGCGACCTTTCAGTGCCTTCCTCAGTGCAGAGAACTGGGTGGCTTCTCCATGGAGGGGGTGGAACTAGTGAGGCACATTAATATTGTTTTGCATAAGTCATAGTGGATTGGAGTTTAATTGAAGGCTAATAAAGCTAAATTAAAACGTTAGTACTAAAGAGAACAAGACAGAGCTTTTTGTCTGATGGTAATTCTTGGCAATGAGGCAGGTGCCTTTTAATTGTAAAATAAAGTGGCTTTAACAGTAATATCATTGTATTACTGGAGCATTTGATTTCACTAGCTAAAATATCAGCGAATGAGATCTCTGCAAAGCTTTTATCTAGTCTGAAATAAAGTGGCTTTTTTAACAGTTATGCTCCTGGTCATAGAGTATTTCAGAAATGAAATACGATGGCTTTCAAATTATATTCTGGTGCAGAACAATCATCCACGACTCAAAGCTGCTGCTTTAGTGGCATCTGAAAAAAAAAAAAAAGTAATTGAGATGGCAAGTGGAGTGGTAGTGAGAACGTTGGATTAGCCTGTTCACGAGGAGGTGCCTTAATCCAAGTGACAGCTGCATGGGCAAGGACACAGAAACCGGGGATGCCCGTGGTATGGAGTGTGGCCGATACAAGTGCACACCTTGATTTCCACTACAGCAAGTTGACACGGGTCAGGCACAAAAGAGAGTGGTCCATGAAAATACAGCCACGTAAACCTGGCCCATGGGTGAAGCTAACTACACACAGGGAAAAACCCACAATACCAGCTTGTAGCTACGGTGTCACCCCTTGCTTTGAGCTCAGCCTTTCCAGCTCTTGGGTTGAGTGTCCCCACTGGACATGGGAGGAAGGCCAGATCTAGTGCCACAACAGCAGAAGCCTTTGTAGATGCTGTCTGGATTTAATCCAATGCAAGAGCCCTTTGTACTTTGCAGATCAGTGTTGGGGACCCTGAGGGACCATGACCACAAGGCAAAACTCTGCCTAGTAAAATAAGATTTGCTTGGTTCTACACTTGCTTGCTTCATTCTGCATTTGCTCTGAACCAAATGAGACTTGAAAGCAAACAGAATCAGTGCTACTTAACATAATGCTTTGACAAGCTACTTCATGTATTCTTCAAAACATTCCATGTTTTGACCAAATAACTCTATGATAAACCACAGAATAAAAATCTTGAATGGGTCCCTGGAGGGAAGGATGAGAGCAGGGATTTTCCAAAGGCATTATAGAATGGTTTTCTTTCTTTCCTGCAGCAGTGATTAGATATTCTCTGAATGGCCTTTCCCTGGGCCAGATGGGTGATTTGGATTAATTGGCAACCGCCTGACTGTTTTCAGGACACTTGAGTTCACTCCCCCCTTCCTCATCCTTCTGTCACTGCTGCTGCCACATGGTGAGTCTGCAGGAGGAGAGGACATGGCCCCTGGCATTGCAGAGGGCACCGCAGGCCAGGGCCCCGAATCACCCTCCTGCCTGCACAGCGAGGTCCAGCACCCCCCAGGAATCCCACCAAGCACTCTGAGCTCCAGGGTTTTCTATCTAAAACCAAATTATTTTTATCACGGGGAGAAGAGCAGAGGGACATGTTACAACAAGCTGCGGTGTGGTGGAGGACGAGGTGTTTACAGCTGGCTCCAGGGGGGTATGAGGCACATGGTTACTCCTCAGGCACGTGGGTCCTTTGGTAGCACTGGCCTATACACCGGTGGCTGCCATCACACCTGCCACAGGGCCATAGGAGGTTCATGAAGCAGTGGTCCCAAGCCATCCTGGACCAGCTGACTCCTGCTTCAGCCTGTGCTCCTGCCATTAATGATTACAGGGCCTAAACATCCAGCCCAGGCAGTTTCTTATTTTCACCTTGTTGCCCCCTCCCCCCAGGGCAATGCTGGTCTCCTGCTTCTATTGCTCCCATGTGTCCGAGCTGAGGGCAGGAGAACCTGTGAGCTGGGAACAGTTTGTGGTTAATGGTTGACCTGTACGCGAGCAGCGCAGGACTCATTCTATCCCAGGGACACTGGGACTGGCACTGGAGGACAGGGCAGGCGTCGGGAAGGTGGAACTGAGCATCAGCCCCAAGGGTGGCTGCCAGTCACTGCTAAGCAGGGGGACAACAGTGCATCATAGCTGTGTTTGCAGTGGGAGCAGGGCACACCCAGGTGGATGCCCACTCTTTGTAGCTGCTTTTGTGGTTGTCTGTGACAAGTTCTTCATCTTTACTTACCATCTCCAGAAGACCAGGGCACATACACTGCCTGGCACTGTGAGCCTGCAAGCAACCGACAGACAAATCATCCAGCAGCCTCTTGTCCAAGAGCCTGACAGCCCAGCCCATGCTGCTAGCCTCTGCCTTGGCACTTGGCTGTGATGCTCTGGTACATCAAAACCTCTGTGACAGTAACTACTGAAACCATAAACCCCTCTTTGTCCATAATTCCCACTGTCTAAACCCAGGCTGTTTCATCGTGCTTCACTAACCCCCACAGCTCCCCTGAGCCTGACAGAGTCCTTGAACTGCTTAATATTCTGGAGTTTTGGAAATGACCCAATTAGCATCAACTTTTATAGTAACAGTCTTGTTTCCAAATTGGAGTAAGATTTTTATGGACAATTTGAGGATAACCCAGACACCTTCCTTTAGATTTTGGGATCGCCACAAGGGAGGGTTACCGTGGTCTCTTGGCAATTTAATTAGCGTTCAATAGTTCCTACCCAAGGACCACTTGGCAAGCAGCAGCGTGGCCACCACACTGTGCCCAGCTCTGGGCATCTGGGTACCCCCTGAGTGTGACCAACACCTGCCCGGGAATAAAGCAGATTATTTCAGTCCCTGACTGCCTCAGACCAGTAGATAGCAAGGCTGTTCTTCAACGTTGCTGATGTAGAGGAGTAGAAGGATTCAGCTGCAGCCAGGGCTTGAGCTAACAAAGAGCTCTCTGCCAGGAACAAGAAGGGAGCCTGATCGCACCTACCAGATGAGGTGTGAAACCCAGTCTGCGCACACTGGCACACAAGGCAGCTCAGCATCCCTCCCAGTTCCATTCTGGTCTAGTTTGTAATCAAGTCCTGTCTCTGAATGCAAATGGAGATCAAATCTCCACTCTAGATTGAGTTCTGCTTGCTCAAAGATAGAGGTGCTAAGTCCAGCTTCCTACCTCTGCTGTAGGTACACGAAGAAAACACTAATTTCCCTAGTAGGTGGCTAGGGGAAACCACAAGACATAGAGCTGGAGGACAGCACCCAAGAAGCATATGGAGTGTGATAACAAGTTTAGAAGGCAGGAGATGGTTCATCCCTGCAGCGTTTACCAAAAGCAGGTGTTAGGCAGATGTAGCTTCTCAACAGCAAACTAGATTCTTCCTTCTCCTTTGGATAAGTATCCACCCCAGTGGGACATGCTCAGCATCGCTCTCCTCTGCAGCCTGAAGTCATGGTGGCTTTAAGTTACCCCTTGGGACATGTGGGCCCTCTCTCCTCTGCCTTCTGCCATCTTACCCTCCCCTGCCTGTCCCACGCCTGGGGACTGGCTGCCTTCGCCTCCGTTTGCCACCCCACTTTGCTCGGACTACCTGCACTAAATAGCAGCGTTACATAAACGCCAAGGGAAGCGTTTCATTATTTAGAGGCCTGAAATCCCAGCTCCTGCCTTTGTCAGAGCCTCAGCATGGTGGCGAGACCAGGATTCCTCCCTGGCTCTGTGCTGTGGTAGCCCCTGCCAGAGCCCTCGTCAAGCATCCCTGGAGGCCCTGCCCCATACACTGCAGCTCCCACACAGCCCCACCATGGTCCTGCCTGGCGGCCACGGATTGTCCGTGGTCTGAACGGGTGCTGTGCTCCCTGAGGAGCTGTCACAAACCCTTCTGTGACGAGCCACAGCAAGGTTAAACATTGGCTTTCCATTTTTATTCTCTCTCCGAACAATCAATAAACACCAGCTCCTAGGGACAGAGCAAAGCCATCCCGTTGATCACCCCTGTCCCAGCTCCCCATCCAGCTTCTGGGAGCATCAGCTCCTCGTTTCCCTCTCTGCCCAGATGAGCCATAACACCAGAAGCAAGCAAGGAGCATCTCCCCAGCTGCTGGGCTCATACAGCTTGAGGTGCTGCCATCAGTGGCCTGGCAGGCTCACCGGGAGGGATGGGAAGGGATCAAACACACAACAGGGATTTTGGAGCAAGCAGCAGAAATCCTCAGTTGCTCCCTGCTCAAGCCGGTGTACAAGCAGCGTCTGGTGGCCTGGCCGGGTGCTGAGTAGCTGTCACTTAGCAGGGGACAACTGTAAGCAGAACAACTGAATGAACGCAGTAGGAAATGAACATCCTTGCTTCGTGGATAAGAAACCGACACACAAAATGCTCCCTTACTTTCCCACAGCCATGTAGAGCGGCTGAAGCTTTTTCATGGAGCTCTGAGCCTGCCACAGAGTCCTGGCTCCTGCTCTTCTGAGCTCCACTGTTCAAACATTGATGAACAAGGTTTAAATCAGTTTGATCTCCTAACTTGCCTCTTGTCCTACATACCAGACTGGGGGGCAACTAGGATATTAAACACTGTGCGTACAAAACCAGGACCCTCTGCAGGGCCTCTTGGCACCAACATTTATAGGGAGATACGGGGTTACTTGAAGGTATCGCAGTGTGTAATCGCAGCTTTGCTTCTGGGGGTTATTTCAGGTGAATCTGACCTGCTTGTAATGAAATTAGCACTTTTTATCCGCAGTAACCTCACAGCTCTGAGGCAAGGACCATTTTCCTGCTCATGTGCTCTCAGTGGCTGATACATAAGACTCCGTTGGGGTGGGGTCCCAAGACACTACTTCATTACTGAAACTAATTAATAATCCAAAGCACTGCGGACAGAAAAGGTAATTTGTTTTTTCCTGCAAAGTGAATAGAGGTAGAGGAACATAAAACCCAGCTTCCCTGGGAGCTGGGGTTGGCCTGCCCTAGTGAGACAAGGCTTGAAGGGCCGTGTGTGGGAAAGCTCCCTATTAAACCTGGGGACAGCAGGGGGTTCCTGGAAGTGACAGTCACACAATGATGCTTTTGTCAGAGAGGCACCAAAGGCCAGATGATGTCACCTTGCGCTGGGAGGCTGCTTGTGCCTCTAGGGATGGAGCTCAGCAGCACTGCAGTATCTCTATCAGGGAGGAGGCCATGAAAAAGGCTGGTTTTGTCCCACCCTTTTATAAAAGCAGGCACAGCAGCTTTGTTCCAGAACAGGCTGCCTGTTTTCAGAGGTGGAAGAGACTAATTAAAGAGTCACTGCCAGCACCCGTCTCCCCACCCCCTCCCATTACCTGCAGGAGCTCTGCTCTCCCGCATGAGTGACCACTTTTTGCTCCACAGCTTTTTGACTGGCCCAGAGGAATATCTGAACTCCAGTCGTGTCCTTTGCCACCTCACCTCTAGGTGGAAAGAGCAAGGTATCCTAAAAAGCTGCCTGAGACTCCCGAGAGCCTGAGACTTCTCAGGGATAAGATCTGTTGAAGATGGGGAGAAAGGGGATGAGGAGAAGGCCCTCTGTTAACATGTCCATCTGAATGCTTTGCAGTACCTCAGAAAGCAGAATTTCTCAGAAGGCAAAGGAGACCTGGATAAAAGTCAGCTCCTTCCCTTGCCTCCCCCTTACCTGACCAACCTCCAGCTGCTGCAGCATCCCCATAGCCCCTCACCTCTGGGTCAGGTAGCACCACTGGCCACCCCATCTGAGCCCCACCAGCTTCCCACTCCTCTGGGACAGAGGAGGTTCTTAAAGATTTCATGGCCAAACTTGAAGCACAACCCCAGCAATCCCCTTTCTGTTGGCAGTTGGGGCAGCCCTCCTAGAGACCTGTGTTTCTCAGGCCACCTGGTCCAACTGATGGATCCCAGCCCCCCCACCCCGAGCAGGGGGCATCAGGCAGAACTTCACCTGCTCTGTGCGTGGCACTGCAGAGGAGCAGAGCTCAGTGCCTGCTGATGCAAGTGGGTGCCTGCCTGCATATCGCCATCCTCACATTAAGGAGCAGTTCAGGGATTCTCTCCAAATCCATCTACACTGGGAACAGGCTGTCAAAGGCAGAGAGGCTCAAGGCTTGCCAGATGAACTCTCAATGAATAAGCCAGCCTCAGTTTCCCCCTGCTGGGACTCTGGCTAATGCCTGCCCACCTCAGGGAAAAGCTACCACTCAGGGGTCACATCTGCAGAAGTATTTGAAGTGTGAAAAGCTCTCTTTGGGGAAGGACTTCAGGTTAGTCAGCTCCCAGTGCGGCTGGTTTTGAATATTTATGAAAGCAGAAAACTGGGAGGCCTGCTCTGCTGAGCTGTACAGCACCTTTCCTGGAAGGAACAGTTTTCCCAAAACAGTGCTTGGGGGCTTGTTTGCCTCAGTCTCTCCACGAGCCTTCACTCCTCCAAGGTGAGAGGCAGGAGCAGTCAGGGATGATAGCAAGCAGGGTGTCTGCAAGGGGATGTAGAGGGCACAGAAGCTGTTTAGCTGAAGCAACCCATCAGTGCTTTATTGCGTTACAGTCAGAGCCCTAAAGCTGCTTTGGAGAAGTGTCCAGAGATCCCAGATCCACAGGTTGCTCACCTGTTATCCACAAACTGCTTCTCTCTGGCTTCCAAAATCCTGGCAGGACGCTGGTGCTTGGCACCAATTCCTAAGGGATTATTTTTTCCCCTCTTAGACTCCAGGCACTGCTGTGGCTCCTCAGACATCACCCCAGAGCATCTCCAAAGCCAAAACAGGAGTTAGCAGGAGGCAGCCAGGCCAGGCGTGCCCAGCATTCCTGCTGGGGCTTCTTCCTGAAAGCCCTGTCCCCTAAAGAGCATCCTGAAGGGAGACAGAAGACCCCACATCGCTGCAGAGAGCCGAGACAGCCAGAGCCAGTGAAGGGAGCACGGAGCTGAGCTCATCTCCCCTTCTCTAGTTACTGCCAACTTTCGAGAAGCTACTTTTGGAGCTGCCCTTGTGAGCTAAGCTGGGAACTGGCTGAACTGAAGTGTCCTCATGCTGGCTGAGGCGTTGTGGGGCACAGGTCCAAGAAGACCTGCAGATTAGACCAGTTAAAATAGTGCTGACAGTGCCAAACAGGAGACTCCCAAAATGCAAATATTTTCTTAGTTTAATCCATTTTTTTTTGCTATTTCCTCCACTGCCTTTCACAGACTCACACACACCCTTCCCCTCAACCCGCAGCACTGCTCAGCTCTAGTTGCTGTGAGGAGCTGACCACCAAGTCTGGGAGTTAGTGAGGGGTTTGGCCAATGGACCCCTCATTAGTGAGGTGTTTGTGCACCTCCTCGCAGCAAGGCAGATGTGAGGAGCCGCACGCTGCCCTGGGGTCAGGGAGCAACAAGGGTGGCTTCCCTCCCTCAGTGGGGAGCTGGAAGCCAGCCACAACACCACGACTGGCAGGGGGCTCTCCAGCCAGAGCCCCATCCCATCATACCTGAGCAAAATGAGCAGAGCAAACCCTGGGTGGTAGCCAAGTTCAACCAAGACTTCAGATCACCGGGCAGGTCCATACTGCTGAGACAGATCTGAGGCCAAGCTGGGAAGTCAGTCTTCAAATTGGGATCAGCAGATCCACAGTCAAGCATGGCTGTAGCTGAGCAGGAGACCAACACTCCTGCCCAGAAGCTCAAGGAAGAGGGTGAAAGCCCAGGGCTGATCTTAAATGGAACCCCTGTGCCCATGGGTGTGGCTGTGGGTGGAGGGCTCAGGTGAGACTGGTCAGGACCATTAACACCTTTACACAACTGGTGACTGAAGTGGCCAAACTGAGAGATGGTCCCAGCGAGGCAGCTGGGCTTGGTGTGAGGCTTTGGAGCAGGAGGACTGTCCTCCAGCTAGAGCCAAGTGCTAGGACTCCATGATCCTGGAGTCCATCCCCTGCACCTTGGCCAGCCTTACAAGTACCCCTGCTTCCACTTCCCAGCTCTCAAGGAGCAGTACCCACCTGCCTGACCAAGCCAGTGGTGGGAAGCAGGTGATTTTGTGTACCTTAGATATGGTCTGCTGGGCAGATTTTGAGCACATAGACTGGATTTTCATGTTAACCCTTTCATCACAGCTATGGGACAGGTTGTCTCCAACCCCTGCACCTCAGCAGCATCCGCAGATCTGTCACATGTAGGGCTCCAGCTCCAGGCTGGCTGCAGCAACCC
The DNA here is from genome assembly GCA_033439905.1 of Ceryle rudis. Lineage (NCBI taxonomy): Eukaryota > Metazoa > Chordata > Aves > Coraciiformes > Cerylidae > Ceryle > Ceryle rudis. The sequence goes on along the minus strand of JAAGNO010013414.1, from coordinate 1,645 downwards.
TGTCCATAACTCAACTCTCACTAGTCTTTCCTGTGGTGCTCTTCTTGCCACAACTAATCAAAGCTTGGTCTGAAAGCAGGTCTCTGCAGCTCAGGCTGTGGTCAGGGACATCAGTGTGCTGTGCCAAGGACCCTGCTCCTGCTGCCCACATCTCCTGGGGGTTATTTGCATGAAGTGCTAGGCAGGAAAGGAGCAATGCAGAGGAGTCCTGGGGAGGAGAGCGTGGTGGGACCTTCTGGTGGGCAATCCCCAGGGTCCTGAACCCCACAGATGGTGCTAAGAGGGACAAAGGCATGATGCCAGTCACCGGAGGTTGCACTTGGAGTAGGAAGGGGACAGAGGGTTACACTCAAATGTGCAAACTCAGCCCCTGACCAACCAGCTCCCGAGAACTGGAAGAGGAGAGCAGGGGAGCGCTGGGCCAGCTGGAGCCAGCAGCCGCGCGTGGGCCCTGGGCCGGGGTCTGGCACAGAAGCATGCACGGACAGTAGCTCCCACCAACGAGCTGCAGCCATGTCCCAGCTCCCCGGGCTCAGCTCCAGAGCTGGAGCACAAACCCACAAACGCTGTCCTGCGTCGCTGGAGAAGCGAGGGTCCTGCCGGGCTCTGCAGGCAGCAGCACCGCAGCTGGAGCACAGCATTGGAATAGGTAAAGCAATCCCGTGGGATGAACTCTGGGCACATTTCCTTGCTGCCCTTCCAGGGACTCCCAGAAACCCAGCGGGGCCGTGGTAGCTCCTCAGCCCCCTCCAGCTCACGGCGCAGGGAGCGGTCTGCGGCATCTACAGAGAATTTGTTGGACGGTGGAAGGAGCTAATTTAAATGAGAAAAAAAAGACTTTGGGGACGTTGCCAGCATTCTCCTTGCCTATTGTACTCCCCCTACAGTTTCTGCTTTCCACTGAACAGTTTTATGTTTCCAAGGATCATAAATTCTCATTTTTCCACTGGGCAGGAGGTGCACTCCTGGACTCCACCGCTTCCTGCGCTGCTTTTGTGTCCATGTTGCCCAGTTACTGCAGCACAGCCCCAGACTATGCCCGGCCACATTCACCCCGGCCACGTCCCTGGGAGCGTGCGCCCTGCCGCCGGGCACCGGGAGTTCATAGGATTCAGCCAGGCACCTGCTTCCCAAGATGAACAAAGGCAAGGCCGTAACCCAGCGGTTTCCAGCCGGAGGGCTGTGGCCGACCAGTGCCCTGCTGGGGCTGTCTCAGGAAGGTGTGCTGTGATGCAGAAGGGGCCGCGGTGACTCGCGGGGGGATCGGAGGCCAGAGCGCAGCCTGCAGCCCAAAGGGTGTGGGAACTGACACCGCTCGTTTGTCAGCTCGGAGGCGGCACACAGCGCTCGGCTTCAGCTGCGCTCGCTGGGAGAAGAGCTCAGGAGTTTTCTGTAGCATCACTTCCAGGTGGCAGCACTCCAAGCTTCAGTAATGCAAACAGTAGTCGAGATAATGCTGTGTTCTCGTGCTGTGCAGGTCAGTTTGGTTTGAAATTAATTACATTCCTGAAGTTGAAATACTTGGTTTCATAGAATCATTGAATCACAGACTGGTTTGGATTGGAAGAACCTTTCAAGCTCATCCAGTCCAACCCCCCTGCAGGGAGCAGGGACATCTGCAGCTAGAGCAGGTTGCTCAGAGCCC
>JAAGNO010013410.1:0-14060 GCA_033439905.1 Ceryle rudis | reverse complement strand
TAGGCATAATATTTTAAAAAATAAATATTACTAGATGTGGAAATACTTAAGAGATAAAGACTAGCAAAAGTAGCAATCCTTTTATTCCTAAGAGGAACATGAGAAGCTCAGTCAAATGCAGGGAGATAAACACTATGACTACAAGCAACTGGTGTTGCTAATACCTGCTTTGCTCCTTGGAGATTGGTTGCATTCATTTACTATCAGATGACCAGTGGAGTTTCACAGCCTGCTCTACAGCAATTTTTACAATAGGGAGTGTTCTGCCCAAGCCCTAGCAAGTTGTCATTGATTGTTTCAAATGTTCTGTATTCAGCTATTCACAGAATGATTCACTGGCTTTTCAAACTGTAAGCTAGCCTAGTGTGTCAAATATGCTTCTGAAGATAAAGGCATTTGTAAATGTAAAGGCATCTGTAAACGCAAAAGGTGCTTAACTATGTATGCAGCCTTTACAAAGCACAGGCAGCAAGCGTGAGACTGTTCCCAGTGAGAAAGAAAATAATTCAGCAGCATTTTCCCTCTTTCTGAATTCAGATTTCAAAAGATTTAGTAGACTCGTACATAATAAAATTAGGAATTTTAACAATACATCAGCACTGGCCTACCACTACTTCTCCATTTTCTACGCCACAGAAATGTTAGCACTGTCTCCCAAGGAGCTCCCTTTACAGTGTGCAAAGTATATAAATACAGGGACTGGGAGGCCTCAGTGGGCAAACCAACTGCCATAAAAACAATAAACACTGTGGCATATATTTACAGACACAAAGCCATGGCATGCATTTACATGTAATTACTCACAAAAAGAAAAGAACCAAAGGTCTGAGTGAAGGTAGCGAGCCCCTAACATTTCAGTACTAAATTACTCCATAAACTTTCCCTCAAACCATGTTTCTGTTATCTTCTCACTTCTTCCTCATTTTTCCAGGTCTCCCTCTCACAACTCTGTTCCTTTTAGAAAAGGAGAAATAAAATGGAAGATTTTCAACTCTTTCTGAGCTTGGAGATTTAAGGTTGAGATCAGCCACTAAAGATTTTATTTTTTCTCAATCCTGATGAGCAGAAATGTATCAGCAACAGTGTAGGTGAGATCACAATCACAGAATCACAGAATTTTAGGGGTTGGAAGGGACCTCCAAAGATCATCGAGTCCAACCCCCCTGCCAGAACAGGACAAAACTAGAGCAGATCATGCAGAAATGCATCCAGAGATGAATTATGCTTTACACAAGCACAAACAAGATGGCCTATTTACTTGTTGGCTTGTTTTAGGTTTTGGGTGTAGGGTGGGTATTGTACAACGAATGGGGTGAAAGTTAAGAAAGAAGTAGCTATTTCCCGTATTGAGTGAGCAAACCGTCTGCGCTAATGTAGATCAGCTCATGTGGTTCACCCTGCTTGTGAGGGCAGGAATATATAGAAAACCAGACAACTATAAGGTGAGGACTTGCCAACCAGGAAGGTCTGAGTTTCATACTTAGCTGACAAAAAAGCTTAGATTAGTCACTTAGGCTCTGAATACCTTGGATTTCCAGACCATAAAATGAGCTTCACTAGGTTGCTGAGCTCTTCAGTTAAGACAAATGATGTCTGTAAGAATTACTGGGATAATGTCCCTGAATAAAAGGTCACATAATGGACTTCTAAAAGGACTCCAGCCATGCTGGTTCCTAAAGATCCACAGAAGTTTTATCCCATCAGTACTGGGGCTCAGCTGTTGGTATCAGAGGGTGACCTGACCTGTCCCCAGCCCTGAGCTCCTTAGAAATTAATTAATGGGGCATTGTATTGCACATGGCTTGACTGAATGGGGCTCTTACCTTTGGAGTTTGCTTCTCTAGGAAACCCAATACATTCTGCATCTTCATCTCTTCTAAGCCACATCTAGAGGACTAGAGAAAGGTCATATTTCATCTGTTACTCTCTAATCAACTTCTGAACAGACTCTGTGCTCTGATTTGCCAACCCTACTGATATGGGCAATAGATTATTCCTTCTTTTGATAATTTGCCACTGCCATTCTAAGCAAGTAATGCACCAGCTATCCAGATTGCCAGGCTACTGGGAATGAAGAGACCTACCTCTGCCTTGAAATGTGTACCTTGGACTTCTTCACTTGTGCATGCACAGGAATTCAGGAGATGACACACTGGACAAATCACTTTTAGATCTACACGTACCATGCAGAAAAACTTCTGCTAACTGAAAGAAGAGAGAAAACTAAGGATATGGAGAAATGAGGATATACGTATTCCTGCATGTATTTTAAAAATGGAAGGAATCTACTTTTTTATAATTTTCTCTTTAGACTTGTTTCTCTAAAAAAAAGTTAAAGCCTTTCCTACTTTAATTTGTCTAAAGCAAATTAATCTCTCTTTTCACTGACCATGAAAGAGTATGAATCCAGAGTGATAATGAAAATTAAATTAAATACTTTTTATGATATTTCTCAAATTTATTTTTTAAGGTGTTTTATATAAGGGATGATGATCTTATTAAGCGAGAAGCTGAAGGAGGTTAGTTTGATACTGATACTTTGTCCACCCAGATGTCTTCCAAGTATCCGTCATGTAAAACTGAGTATGCATGCTTTTGCAAAAGAGATGGGAAAGATGGAAGCCCAACAACTGCCCTTCCCACATTTATATTGGTTTTTTTCTGAAAAGCTCAGTCTCAGGCCAGTTGGCTGTAAGTACAAAACAAAAGTAGCAGATGGACATTGTATCAACTGGGGAAAAAATTTCATCAAACCCCAAAAGTTTGTCAGCTGAAGATTCAATCACCCCAAGACTCATTTCAGAAATAGCTACAGAATAACCAGTCTTGGAAGGTCAATAGCTTTTCACTTACAAGGAGCCAAAGAGGTCTCTGCACAGAAATGGCTGCAGACCTGGGGTCCAGCCTTAGCATCTAGCTGGATAACTGCGTGTCTGGCATGCCACCTTCCTCATGGTGGCTGGATTCTTCTGCCACCCGCAATGCAAATCAGAACAGCAAGTGGTGCTTCCTCGTCACTGTCTGAAGGAGGTTACAGATTCAAGAGCTGGCAACCAATCAAAGCTGGTGTGCCAGACTCCATGTTTCTTTCCCAAATCAGATTTTTAACATACTGGTAGAAATATAAAACATTCAACATCTCAAAGAGGCAAATTTCACTTATTAGGGTTTTTTTTGTTAAATCTGTGTGATCTCAGAGCCATTCCTGTCCTGAGGGGGCATGATTAAACTATATTAACGATGATATCTTGCTCTTGTGTCAAGCAATGGCTTCCGATTCCCAAAAGTTTGAGAGTAAATGCCTACATTTAAAGTGATCTAGGAATACTTTTGCACTTCCTGTGTCATATCCCAATTCAATTATTGAGGTGGGATTTATGACATAAGTTCCCCACTTGTCTCCATCCTTTGATTCAGAGCAGTCTAAATGGAAAAATAACACTTATGGTAGCCTTCTTGGAGACACCGCAGTCCAACAAGTCCGCAGTCCAGACAATCTGGGACTTTCATACATCTGGAGGTCAATTTGCATGTAGCAAGGATCAGTCATGAAGAAAGAGGCACTGCAGTTTTAAATTGTCTTTCTCAAGAAAATGTTGGGCGACACTGCCATATATCTTACAAAACCTGTTCACACCTTCAGCTCTTTTGCTCTCAGCTGTTCCTCCCCATTCTATCTAACTCCAGCTGTCTAAGAGTTTGGCATTTCATGAACATAGTCATTTATACTCCTACACTGGGACAGTCAGGCAGATAGAGAGGAAAACTTTTCCCACTTTTTCTAGTCATCTACCACAGGACAAAATGGAAAATACATTTCATTATAAAGGAAACCTACAATAGAAAGGCTAAATTCAACTTACCACATTTAACAAAAATGATGACAATTTATATTTCCTGCACACACACACACACCCAAGAAGTTTAACTTAAAAAATTGGTTCTCCTTCCTTTGGGATTAATGAAAATTAAGTGAGTGTGCACTGTGGGAGGCTTTCTAGAGAAAAAGGAGCACAAATATGCCCAAAGCAGCTCTATGTTTAAATAAAACATGGTGTTAGCATGTTAGCTGTCTTTTCTCAGTGACTTGTGAAGTTGTGTGGTGTACTGCAATTCAGTAAATTCAGAAAACTCCACAGTGATCTTTCACAGTTTTATGAGTCTCCCTGAATCTTGCAAGTGGTGTGTAAAATAGTAGATCATCTGGAGAGGAGAAAAATTAGTTCAACAGAGAAGGCACCAGGAGGTTTACAATGCATAATTTAAGCTTGGTGGTACCTCTTGTAGAAAAAAACCCCAATGAATTGTGGTGCTGGGAGAACATTTAAAGTGCATATAAATATATACACTTATAAAATGTGTAAGTACAGCCAAAAAGAATTCTCACAAAGTAGAAGAACAAGTTGTGGAATTTCTGCATACTCCAAGAAAAGACAGAAACCCCATTGTATAGGAAATCATTAAACTGAAAGATCAAGAAATAACACCAGCACAAAATACTCTCATAGAGAAAATCTGAGGCAAGTAACAGTCAATGTGTACAAATGATGTGGCACAATGGATTTTGCCTTCAGTTAGGAACTTTCTTATACCCACACCTACTTTCTAACTTGACTAGAAAAATCACTGCTTTCCAGCAGTATGCGATTGGATTACACAGAGATTGCAATTAATTGCTGAGCCAAATGGGTAATGCCAATGAGACTCCAGTTTGTTTTGACACACCACCCAATTACACCACTGAAGCAATAGGCACAAAATTTGTCATCATAAAAAACTTTGGGGAATGAAAAAAAAGCACATTACAGTCATGTTGGCAGTGTTAGCAGATGGTATGAAATTGCCACCATATGTGATTCTGAAGCGTAAAACAATGCCGAAGGAACAGCTGCCTACTGGAATAATTGTTAGGTGTCAAAACCAGGATGGATGTCTGAAGACTTAATGAAGGATTGGCTGAATGTTGTTCGCAATAGGTGACCAGGTGTGCTATTAACAAAAAGGAGGAATGCTTGTCCTAGGCACATTCAAAGGGCACCTAGCACTAGCAAAAAATATTATCAGAGAAGTTAATACTCTTCTCTGGTCATTATGGAAGTAGGGCATTCACAGATGCAGGTGGCTTGATGCATTTGTGAACAAGACCACGTGAAGTCTGTACATTCAAATTGGCTTTACAGATCATGCTTTAATTCCTACAGAAGAAATAACAGAGCCAGGCACAAGAATGGATTTAGACAACATGGTACCAGCTAAATCCAAGTGTTGCAGTTCATTATGAAGCTTCATATTTAATATTCTATGAGTGGAACCAAAGATTATTTCTTTGAGTCCAAAGAAGTTGAGAGCAGGGAAGACACTGAAAATGACCAAGAAAGTATTTATGAGCAGGAGAGGGCCAGTGATGGAAAGAGATTGAAGAGGGATGAGATATATAATAAACACTTTTTGTTTATAACCTTCTATTTTAGGTGGGAGGGAGAGGTCATCTCATTCAGCGTTGTCATCTTCCTAATTAATACAGTAGATGATTCCAGTGCTCAGTCTCCACATCACAACTGCAACAGCATCAAGGAGGAGGTCAGGACTGCCTTGCAGAAACACTGTACATCAGGAACTAGGACCAGCAACATGTCTGGAGAATGTAACTGAATGGAAACAGAGTTATCTTCTCTACTAGATCAAATTTCCTATGAAATGGTGAAATTAACTTTAAAAGAACAACATTACCAGAGCATGTGTGTCTTACCATTTGAAAATAGCATGGATCACACAAGAACCTACAGCTCATATATCTCACATTTTCCTAATGTGGCCTCAACATTTTCCTTGTTCCTAAAAACAAACAAAAAAACTACAAACCAATTCCAGTCATATAAAGTGTCTCTGCACCCAGGGAATGATACACTTTCCATCACAAAATAATTTTATGCATTTGTGTGTCCTCTAGGATTTTGGTATATCCCTCTGACATTTTTTTTTCCACCTGAATACACGACTTCACTAGTGACTTGATGACGTTGAAAAATCTTGGGTTTTATATTAACTGGATAAAGCATAAGAATACAATTTAGTGCTACCTCTGTATAAATATATCTCGAGAGGTGATAATAAATGCACAAGAACTCTTACAAAACTCCAAAGCCTACTCACAGTACCAAGTTGCTTTTTTCTATTGCAAGATTCAGAGGCATATCAGTTTAAACATTGACATGGTAGTAAGCATTTCTGCATTAAAAAGCTTCAGCATGAAGAACTGCCTAACAAGAATATAATCAAGTCTATATAAAGAGATCAACTGCTCCATGCCATGCTTAACATAGTCTGCATTTTGTTAATGACAGTTTCTCCCAGAAGTATCCAAGATTTCTGAATTTAAACACACTTCTATTGGAAATTTTAAGACCTGAGGAGATCGACACATTTTTTTCCCATTTGTATTGAAGCAGCACTGGGAGCTGGTTCCTCATCGCTGCTTATAAGAACATTTCTCTAAGACTGTGATTTAAAAGACTCCAGAGTTGGAAGAGTTTTAAATGTATTAACTGGATACTTGTGACTTTTCTACTCCCTAGTAGCTATACTAATTTAGGACTAAATCATCTGTACTTCATCCTTAGCTGCATCCTCTATCGTCCTTCACTGGCACTGAGACTTCTCCTGGAAATGACAGGAGCAGAGTCAGTGCCCAGAGAGCTGTCCAAGTAGAAAAATACAAAGACACCTTCAGTCACCTGTATTCGCATAACACTTTTGGTATGGTTGTTATTCCCTGACATTGCATCCCAAATTCAGTCTGTATTAGTTTAAAGGTAGCCTTTATATCTAAAATTTAAAATGCAGTAAATGAATTAATCTTTCAGTTTGTACTGAATAACTTTAGCTTTTGCATAATTTTGAAAAAAATGAAGTTGCTATATTGAAATTAATTTAAATCTATCCTCAATATAGCTGGTATTTATGGCTTTATGAAATATCTCTGTGAAGGAATGGTACCGTTGCTTCTTAAATATCGCAAAGTCGAGATGATTAAATTTACAGTTCCCACGGAAACATTAATTCTATTCCCCCATGTGTATACTTTTAAACAAGACCTTTCACTACATGACCATATGCAGCATTTATGGGGAAAACAGACTGTTAGCTACTGTATGTTGTTAAGAGTTATTGGGAGTGGGCTGGGAATAAGTGTTGCTTAGAAGGTGGCATGTACCAGTTCTCTAAATAGCTGAAGAATCACCCCATTTCTTGCTTCCTAAGAAATTATCTCACACTTAGCAGCAATTTTCTATTAAAATAAACAATTCTGCTGAAGCCAAACTTCAGGCAAGATAAACAGGTTCTTGGCTTGTCTTCTCTATCTATGGAATATAGGGAGAATACAAAATTACCTCTTCAAAGCAAGAGGTGCTTCAGCACACTAGCAAGGTAAAAAGCAGTGCTGCCCAGCATCTGAATGTTACTTCCACATACATTATTAGCCCTAGTTCTAATCCAGGTTGTTTTCTTGGACAAAAAGAGTTAAGTACTCTGTTCATTATAAAAAGAGATTAATTTGTTTCTGACAGAATTGATAGGAAAAATACCTTATAGAAGGCCTCCTTGAGAACTATTGTGAGATCACTGTGAGATAGAGAGTGATGTGTGTGTCTGACAGAAGCATAGAAGTAGTAGCTACTGATAGCAGGATATAAAAAGTATTTCTAATTGATTTCTTCTTGCTTTTATGTGCAGCTACTGTTCTGGGGCCAAAGTTCCATTTTTCTTGTATTAAAATACTTCTAAGTGAGAAAAACATTCACTCCTCCAAATACATACTCACAGTTAGACTTCCACCTCCATTATAGTGCCTTATGCAAAATAAAATGTGGGTCTCAGTCTGGTTTTCAGTCTCTGTAAAATCCGTTACAACTGACACTCACTGTCATAGTTAAATAGCCAAAAGTGAATTAGCATAGAGACAAAGTATGGCTCTGAGTATTAAGGTAATAACAGATATCTTGCAAAATAAATAAGTATATGGTATACCAGAATAACAGATCCTAGTAGACCCGTGCAACTTAAGAAAATTCCTAACAGACTTAACAATGAATGAAGACTTATCTTCAGAGAAATAAAATAATCAAGATCTCTGTGTTCTTTCGGAAAGAAATAATTAATGCCAATTAAAAACATGAATCAGAAGATACATGTCTTTGTTGTTTCAAAACTAAACATCAAAACATTTCATCTGAGAAAGATGAAACAAAATGTTCCACTTCCTAAAGAAAAAAAAAAAAAAAAATCACTTTTTGCAGCTTGAACTATTGAACAGATTCAGGAAAAAATATTTTCCTCAACCTTCTTTAATCCCCAAATCATGCTTAATTTTGGCCATAAGCATTACAGACACTGCTAGTCACTCCAGCTAGGTTGGCAAGGTGTATCAAAAAAGAGAAGCTGTAGCTACAGGAGCTTGCTCAGACACAGTTTATTCCAAACCACAAGCTAGGTACAACGGTAGTAAAAATGTTCAGGTGCAAGATCCCAGGTTCAGGTTCTCCCAGGGAGCCTAGGCCTGCAGACTTCACAATTTCCCCCATAACTCAGTTGGTCCCTGAACTTTCTGGTCTAGTCCCTGAGCTCCTGCTCTGGTGTAGGAACAAGCCCTACATGTTGTGAAATAAAAATTGTGACCAAATGAAGGTGAAGCCTAATGTCAGAGAGCAGTGTTGCAGCCCGGATTTCCAGGAGTAGGTATGTGTGGAAGGAAAGCAGTGAAACTAAATGCTTTATGATCCAAATTTGTGATTGTGCAGTAGAAGAAAGGAAAAGATAGAAGGTAAGTCTCACAAGACTGCATTTGTGGAGATACTGTAGCAGCGCTGGGAAAGTAGCAGATCCCAGCTGAGGTAAGCAGCCATAACCTGGGGGGATGAGGTGTGCAGCAGTCCTAGTTTTCAGGAGTGAGGGATTGTTTTCGGGGAGAGGAGAGGAAGGGACTGAAGCATACCTTACCTTCTGTGTGACAGGTCTGGCACAGCCCTGAAGGTGGCAATCAATGGCAGCAGCCATTCCAACTAATTTTGGAAAGCCTTACCGAAACAGGACAGTAGCTTGAGTTCTATGCAAGGCTCTAAGCTCTGGAAGTCAGTTCTGTGCTTAGTGCAACAGAGCTTGGACTTTATGACCTTGAGATCAAGCGGAAAGGCTCCAAAAATTATCAGAAGTAGAGAAATATATTATTCCTCAGCATTGCAGAACTTGTTTCTCTGTCAGTTGTCAATGAGCTATTGCCTCAGAAAAGAACACTGAAGTGTCAGCGCTGTCTGCAAGCTTTAGTGAAAACATCAGTCGCTCTAATTATAAGCATCCAGAAATTGTTTTCCCTTATATACTGTTCACCATCAAAGAATACACTGGGAAAAGACCACAGTCTGCCTTTGGGATGATGCCATTAAAAAAATGAAACCTGGCAGATATTGACGTCTTACGCTTTTGGCAAAAGTTATTGTTCCAAATTCATCCTAATATTAAATGTTTATCCATACAGGTAAAGAAGAAACAAGAATCTCAGGACAGTATTAACAAGACAACATAGAAGTAAGAGCCCAGTTAAAGGGAAGATACTATTAAAGAGAAGATGCTGCTGAGAATTTCTCTCAGTGAACATACTGCAAATACATGCATACTAGGAAGAGACAATATTCAGGATATAGCTAAATACTTAGAACTCTATGCCTTGCTCTCCATCCCGAGATTTTTAGTATCTGGTGACAGTGGCTCTTGGGTTTTGTTTCTTTCTCACTTACACTACTGGAGTGAATGCATGTTTAGTCTTTCTCACCATCCGCTGTGCATGTGCTATCTAACAAAAGCATGGTAAATAAATAGGGATAACAGCATTGAAATTACACTTCTAAGAAAATCTCGAACTCTAGCAAAAAGATGATATAATAGTAACAATGACCTTGAACAGCTAATGGTCCAAGCTAAAGGAGCCAGATTTGGGGGAAAACACATATGTAATATTATCCCATTTGGCTAAAATCTGCTAGTGTCAAAATAAAATGCAATGTTGTTGCTGTTACAGCAAATCTAAATCCAACTCAGCAAGCTAAATGGCTCTCAAACTCCCAAATCAGTGGAACATATGAATGGTATAATTATATGCTGTTAGCTTTTCTTCATCCACTTGTTTGAAGGATGATTCCTCTGAAATGCTTACACCAGACACCTACCTTCCCTTCCCTCTGCATTTTCTCCCAGACTAGGTAAATTTTATGATGTAGAACACACACAAAAAGCATGAGAGAAGGCAAAATGCCTGGCTGTCCAGAAGTATGCAAGCAAATTAACACTGACAGATTCAACACCGGCAGCATAAGACACTGCTTACATCTCTCTATAAATTATGGCACATGCTTGTTGCTTTAGTCAGGGTGAAGACAGAGGATGATGAAGAGAGAGATAAAGAGGTGAAAAGATAAAGTAATATTTTAGGTTTTCCTAACCTTTTTGTTTACATTTCAGCCTTAGTTAGCAGTAGTACATCTGGATCATAAAATCAAATAGTTTTGATATTAATTTCAAACAATTTTACCTTCTTAACCAGGATTTCGAGGAATAATACATAGGTACTTCTGTAAGACAGTTATTTTCATAGCTAATATTTTTTCATATTCATTCTGTTTAAAAATTCAGGCTCAGGAATGAATTATAGCTCTCTATTAGAGAATAAAACAGCAATGTCTGTAACACCTAATGACACCCAATAGTTTCCTCATTATTCTTAGTTCTTAAATCATACAGAATCTAAATTCTCCCAGGAAGACTGCATCAAAAATTTTCTGGTTCTATTTGCTTGTTTCTGTATGAGTTTCAACATGTCCAAGTTCTGGGTCCTGTACTTAGGCCACAACTCCATGCAATGCAACAGGCTTGAGGAATAGTCACTGGAAAGCTGTCTGGAAGCAAGGGACCTAGGGGTGTTGGTTGACAAGTGTCTGATTATGAGCCAGTAGTGTGCCCAGGTGGACAAGAAGGCCTGGTTTGTATTAGAAATAGTGTAACAAGCAGGACCAGGGAGGGGAATGTCCCTCTGTAATCAGCATTGGTGAGGCCACACCTCTAGTAAAATGTTCAGTTTTGGGCACCTCAATACAAGAAAGACATCAAGGTACTGGAGTGGGTCCAGAGAAGGGCAATGAAGCTGGTGAAGGCCCTGGAGAACAAGTCTTATGAAGAGCAGCTGAGAGAACTGGGGCTATTTAGTCTGAGGAAAAGGAGGCTGAAAGGGAGATCTTATCACTCTACAATGCCTTGAAGCGGCACCAGGGGATGTTTAAACTGGACATTAGCAAAATATTTTACTGAAAAAGTTGTCAGGAATTGCAACAGGCTGCCCAGGGAGGTGGTTGAGTCACCATCACTGAATGTGTTTAAAAGCTGTATGGATGTGGTGTTTGGGGATATGGCTTAGTGGTGGACTTGGTAGAGTAGGGTTAATGGTTGAACTCAATGATCTTAAAGGTATTTTCCAACCTAGATAAACCTATGATTCTATGACTCATTTTGTTTGATAGAAATGTTCAGGTAGGCAAGGGTATTCATGTTAACTTTTAAGTTAAAAACAGATAGCAAAGGCTTTTGCTCTTCAAACCTTAGTTTTATATATAAAAAGCCTCCCTTGGGCTTCTCTTTACCATTTAAGTGTCACCCTTCAGAGAAAAGAAACAAAGCAGGACTACTTTTGCAACTTACTACCAAGTAAAGAGAGGAACAGATTTTGAAAGTCATCACCCCTCTTTATAGGATGTCCATGCTTTCTAATTACCTTCCCTGCTTCAAGTAATGCTGGATTTAGTCTTACAGGATCATACTCTGCTATTTTCATTGATTGCAATGGATTTTGGATCCATCTGGATGAGAGAAAGAAATAACGGGCTTAGGCAAGCATGCTGAATTAGTATGTTTTAGAATATTCTATGAAGAAAAAAAAATAATCCTCAGAGTAAGCATCATCACTGCTGCAAACCCAGAGAACAGGGAAGCAGAAGAAAAAGAGACTGAAAGCAAGCATAAGAGGAGAAGGGTAACAGTACATGAAAGAAGAAAAACAAGGGAACAGAAGAATTTAAACTCTGTGGTGTCTGAAGGGGACACAACAGGAAGGTGAATCTGTTGTATTGTCTTTTCAAACAGTTGCCAACTGATGCTCTTGGTGGGAGAGGAACCATTTCCGATTATACAAAGATATAACACAAAAGTAAACTACAATTATACCACTCCCTGCATTCACACAGTCAATGAAAATCATGTCTCCAAAGAACTAATTTAATTTCCTTAACATATATAGAGGTGTATATGTATTGCCAAGGGTTAAACCAAATTTAACCAACGTAACTGTGTGCATGAAGTAATTTATTTTTTAAATAATTAACTGCTTCAGCAAGAACAGTCTTTATAAAATATTAATGGTATCAAGAGATACAAAATGGAGATTAAAATTAATCTGACCTTCCTACTTGAGGAAAATACAGTATTTTGGATCTGTATTTCACAGACTTGTATTTTTATAACAACCTTAGAAGCCACACAGCAGACACCTGTATATTCTCCTTCTTCTCCTGTGCTTAACATGCATCAGAAATATTACAGCATGGTTAAGAAACTATAACAAGTATTAAGTGAGACTATTTTGTGCGTATAAAACAGTGGATACAACCGTTGTATCTCGAAATGTCTAAGAAGCGTGGAATGGTCACAGCTTTCTCTTTCCATAAACCTAATGGAACTGAGTCCACTCCCATCTTCCTGATAGTCAAATTGGGATTTTGCCATAGGGATGAGGAGGGGAAAAGGATACTAATAAAAAATGTGTAATAGTATTACTACTAAAATACCTCTGCTGAGGACATTGTGGCATCTATAACAAGGTACAAAAAGTCATGGGATCTCCCATTAATGAGATAAGTTGGCCTCAGACTAGACCCACTTGGGAATTTCCAGTACTTGCCAAGAGGGCTGGGAGAAAATGAATTTTCCATTGCAGTGCAAGTGGGTGACCTGCCTTGTAACCCTGATCACCACATTGCTGATTTGTATGCCTGATGGCCATCTCTCTCCAACATCGGGTCTGAAAGCGCATGGCAGGCTTTCAATTAATTAGATAGAGCATAAAGGCCAGGTTCACTTGTTGCATAAGCAGCTCCCTTTTAAGGTTATGACCTTGATTTCTAAGACTTTGACCTATGACCAGTATTTGCCTTTACTGTTCACAAAGGATGCTTATATTATGCATTTGCAAAAGAATTCCTCTAAAGCATGACTATCCAGTCCTACATGCCATGCAGGAGTATAAAGTCTAGAAATAATTTTGTGGGGTCTCAATTTGACAACTATCTAATCAATATTACATCAGATCTATCTACCCAAACTATTATCAGGTTACAGGTGGGTATATTTTTAATGTTTCTTCCTTGTCATGTAAAGTTATCTTTTTGGTGATGTAAGGAAACTGTGACATTCCTTTTCAAATTTAATTTCATATAACACAACACTATGAGGTAGTCTAGTCACAGATATAAACTGGATATAAACTTGCAAGCTGAAACAGGAAATTCCACCTCAACATGAAGAAAAACTTCACTGTGAGAGTGACAGAGCACTGGAACAGGCTGCCCAAAGCAGTTGTGGAGTCTCCTTCTCCAGAGACTTTCAAAACCCACCTGTATCTGTTCCTGAGTGGCCTGACTTAGATGCTTCTGCACTGGCAGGGAGGTTGGACTCAATGATCTCCAGAGGTCCCTTCCAAACCCCTACCATTCTATGATTCTATAGTATGCCTATATATATACAATACACATATAAATATTCTTAGTTCAATATATAGATCACAGGATGTCAGGGGTTGGAAGGGACCTTGGAGATCTTCGAGTCCAACCCCCCTGCCAGAGCAGGATCCTACAATCTAGCACAGGTCACAAAGGAACCCATCCAGGAAGGTTTTGAAAATCTCCAGAGAAGGAGACTCCACAACCTCTCTGGGGAGCCCGTTCCAGTGCTCTGTGACCCTTACA
>JAAGNO010013407.1:0-18161 GCA_033439905.1 Ceryle rudis | reverse complement strand
ACAAGGAGGGTATTGGTCAGGTGAAGCTTTACTCTTCCTAGTTATGCATGATAGAAGGATGACAGACAGCGAGGACTTTGTCACTTAGTGGAGGCAGACATGCAGTTAGCACAGGCTGTCCAGCAAGATTGTGCCATCTCCACCTTTGGAGGTTTTCAACACCCAGCTGGTTTACTGAGTAATCCATTCTGAACTCAGAGATGATCCTGCCCTGAGTAGGAGGTTGGACTACGGACTTCCCGAGGCCCTCTCCCACCTGAATCTTCCTGTGATTCCTCAAGAGATTTCAAAAAACCTTTTTTCTTTCTTTGCTTTTTTACTAGCACAATTAGAAATTGAAGAGCAGTTGTCCTTTATGAAACACTAGGTTTAGTTTCTTTTAATGGCTACACTTAATTAGTTGGGATTTGAGCAGTAAATACCAGTTAGGGAGATTTTTTCCTACTGAAAAGTCAACAAGAGATCGGAGACTTCATTGTAATGTATTACCAATCTCTTTTTCATGTACCATTTCCCTGAAGCTACGTTAACTCAGCCTGGGTTCCCAGAAGACTCAAAGGCTCCCTCCAATAGAAGACATGCCTTTCTGGGGCAGGTACCTTGGTGAAATAAAGAAGTATCTTCTACTGTGAAACACAGAAAGATGCTAAGTAACTTATTTTTCATTCCTGATGATACTGTAGTGAGAAATTGAGAGAACTTTCTCCTGAAGTTCAGGCTATCCCAAAGCTGCTGTATTGTGCATTTCTCCCTGGAAGAGATTTCCAGCTGACATCTGGAAATGACACAAAGGCCAGGGTTGAGATTCCATGCCTTTTGGAACAGTGCTTCCAGGAGTCTTAGAAATGAGCTTCATTCTGGAAACAGGAGCAAGTCACCTGGTAATACATATTTTTCTGATGTCGAGGCCCTCTACACATCTATAGGACCAGAGTGCTGAGATAATATTGCAGGCTCCAGCCTGAGCATGTGTCAGAAACCAAGGAGGAAACAAGTCTTTTAATAATAATAAAGCCTTCACGGTATCACTACAGGGAGAGTTTTCTGTGTTTGGTTTTGCTTTTTTTTTTTCCCTGCTCATTAAAAATGTTGTTAATATGCTTAGACTATAATGAGCATAACATCTATTAGACAGTCTTGGCTCAATGGTACTGTACACAGTTGTTTTCCTACATGCCATGAATTTCCTCTGTGACATTTAATGGGCAGCCAAAAATCATTTTTTCCTTTAAAGTACATCCATTCCGTCTACGTCAGCCAACACTGAATCATTCTGAATTAGAGACTGTAGAGGGTGGGTATGATGAATGGCATAATTTATTGGAAGAGATCAGTCTGATAGCTATAAACACAACTGTCATGCTTTTATAGCTGGAAAAAACAAAATGAATCAAAACAAAACAAAAGAACCCCAAAACAACAAAAACAAAACAAAACAAAAAAACCAAACAACCAAACAACCCAAACAAACAACAAAAGAAAACAAACCAAAACCCAACCAACCAACCAAAAACTCTACCTTTCATTTTTTTTAATTCCCCCAAATATGACTTCATCTTAGACCAGAGAATCTCACAAGCAGGCACTGCTTACTCCATCCTGGGCATTGGCTGTAACTTGAATTTATTTGATCTTGAAGAAGAAAAGGAATCAGGAAGAGGGACCCAAGACTCTCCATCTCCAACTCCACTGATGATATTCTAGGCAAAGTTCAGGGGGTGAAAGGAGTCCTGTGTGCTACAAGGCACTGTTTTTGTTTTGCCCAACCCGATGGGTTGGTTACATGACCTGCTTTTCATTTGTTTTGCTTTTTCCATTCCCTGCCTGTCTGCCAGAGGATGATACAAGTCATAATCCTTCCCAGGCCAGGGGCTCAAGGCTGTCTGGGTCTTCTTTAAGGTAGTTCTTAGCAGCTTCTTCTCTTGTAGTTAACAGCTGTTGCATAGAGATTGGTAACAGTGTGTGGAGAATAAGGACAGGATGAGAAGCAGCAGCCCAAACAGGAGTGCACTGAGCTTGTGTGGTACCAAGCTGGCTGCACTGGGCTGACTCTCCAGGAAAAACCCGGGCTCAGTGAGACTGACTGATTTACAACATCTTTGCTTTAGCTCCTTCCACCTTCCTGTCACACACGTGTTTTAGGAAATGGAGTTTTCCCACAAAAGTGTGGGAAAACAATACATTCAAATCCAGAAGTATGAATATCTGCAGTGTAAAGAAGAATGTGAAAGTCATGGAGCACTAGTAAGATCCCAGGAGCTACTGAATGCATTCTGTCAAAACCAAAGCTGAAATGCTGAGTATCGAGTACAGTGAGTTCTTCAGTCACCTGCAGATGAGACATACAGATAGTATGTTAATTTTGAACAAGTATGTGCAGGCAAGTTGTAAATACCACAGTAATACCTACACATATAATGAATGACATCTTTGAAAACAGATTGTCCCTTGTAACCAAGAATCTTGAAGAGTAAGCTCTTTCAAATAAGTAAGGTTGGAAAGCTCATCTTTCTAACTGAGATAGGGACAAAAAACTATCACTTTTAATACATTTGTTGCTGGTGAAGACTTTCTTAATGTTAACTATGTTACTCAAGTGCTCTACAAGTATAGTAGTGTCCAACTAAGTATTGTTGGAACTGAGGAATACTAAGTATTCCTCAAGCCCATGAGGAATGCAGAAAGCTTGTTTGTCAGGAAGTACTGTCTTTTCTGTGTTATCCTCAGTTGCTAAATCATCTTTGAAAATGCATTCGAGTTAATATTGTTTTTAACATCCATGTACAGATGTGTATATATATACACACCACTCTATGGAAAGCAGGAATCCCTTTATTAAAGGATAGTATTTAATTTACCCTGTTTTTTACAATAAGTTTGCTGATATATGAACATATCAGGAAAGACTGAAGGAGTTATGCCTTTGCTTCTTGCAGAAGCGAAAGCTCAGGGGACACCTCATCACAGTATTCCAACACTTAACAGGCAGCTACAAAGAGGATGGAAGTTCTCTTTTCACACGAAGCCACATGGAAAAGACAGAAGAGACAATGGGTACGAGTTGCACCAGGAGAGGTTTCATCTCAATGTAAGAAAGGAATTTTTTACAGTGAGAACAATAAATCATTAGAAAAACCTTCCCAGGGATGTGGTAGAGTCCCCATCACCAGAGGTTTTCAAGATGCAATTGGACTGGGTACTAGATAATCTCATCCAGTATCCCTTTCCCAGAAAATACTGGAGCAGATGAACTTTTGAGATCCCTTCCAAGCTGGGCTGTTCTAGGATTCTATAATATTAAAAGTGAATTGTGTCCCAGACTCTATAAGTACTTTATCCACAAACATTTGACCTGGTGAGCAGTGAAGTGGTGATCTTCTCACTCTGCCTTCCAACTTGCTTTTTGTGTACAGCCAGTAAATATGTTATTGTCTGACCTGAAAGTAGCAGCAATAAAAGATTTTATGTGAATACTTGTGATACTTGTGTTGCAAGTGTTTGTTGATTTGAATAAAGCAGTAGTATTGATGATTAAGCCATGATAAGGATGTAAGCACAGAAAGGTTAGTAGGAAGGAATAGTATTTTAGCAGTCTGATATAATGAGGGAAAATGGTAATTTTTTAGTCATAGAAGCACTTAATCTGAAAATTATTTAAATAACAGGATATAAACACTGATTTAAAAATATATATATATATTCTTCTTGTACCTTCACATTAGCTAATATACAGCTTTGAATGTAAACCCTCTGGATGCATACATTTAAATGCCTTTTAATAACCCTCCTCATTTCCTCAAGTACAGCTGAAAGGGGAGTGGAAGCTGGATTTCCTGGAGATAGAAATTCTGTAAAATAAACACCAGATGGAGCCAGAAAACCATACATTAAAATTTCTGTTTATGTTTAATCCTTAGATTTTGATTTCAGTTCTACTTTCTACTTTCAGTTCTTCTTCTTTTCTTTGCCTTAGTAAATTACCTTTCATATAATCTGTGATGTGGTTGAACAGTTTCTGAGGAGCTGTAATTATCCAGGACCGTTTTTGTCTCGCCATAGAGAGCTGCACCATTTTAATAGACAATAGATACAGAATGCATTATACCCATCGTACGTATAGAACAATACGAAATAAAAAATCAGAATTACATATTATACATATTACACAGATACATATTCATAGAATCACAGAATGGTAGGGGTTGGAAGGGACCTCTGGAGATAGTCAAGTTCAACCCCCCTGCCAGCACAGGAACACCTAGGGCATGGCACAAAGGAACATATCCAGGTGGATATTATATACAAATATATGTAGAGGCAACTTATATTTTAACTTGGACTCACTTAGCTTTCAACTGTTTCACCATGAGGTCAATCAGGAAGCAGAGCAGGATGGCCAGAGAGGCTACGCTATCTCCATCCTTAGATGTTTTCAAGACTCAGCTGCATAAAACCCCAAGCAACCTGGTTTAAACTCAGAGCTGCTGCTTGGAAGCAGAGGTTGGATTAGAGACTTTCTGAAGTCACTCCGCACTTGAATTATTCTAACCTATGATTTTACTATGCTTTCTGTTTTCACTCAGTCATTCATTTCTTCTTCCCTTTTATGGAGGAAAACGAGTTTTCAGTCTTACTAAACCTTGCATCCAAAAATCATTAAATAACCATCTACCCTGCCAGACAAAGTTCGATAAACTGTTCAGTAAAAGTTCCACTGTGTGAAGAAAGAAAAACCTCAAACCTAAGAGACTGATGATTTTGTATTTAGGCAGGGTAATGGAGTATCTTCAGTCATGGCTTTAACTTTTTACCCTGAAGCTACAAGATCTAGAAATATTCCCTAAAGAACTACCCCAATCCCCAGCCAACAGAAATGTTCCCATGATCACATGCCCCTGGGACAAGCTGTTCTAGAATACCGAAGACTGAGGCAAACAAGAAATTATTTAGCCATAGTAGCTTTCAGCTTTAGCTGCTGGGCTATGTCCTGACAAGGGCAGTAGTGTGCGAAGGACCTTAATTCTCCTGTGGTTCACAGAGAGTCATAATTGCATGAGCAGATAATGGACATATAATGAATTTCTCTCTGTGCCAGACCTGCAGAGGGCATGAGTGCCAGTCAAGAAGATTTAGCTGCTCGTTTCAAGCTGTAGCTGTGCATGGAGCTGTGGGAGCTCCTGGTTCAGCTCTTCACATTCTGTTTTAGAGACAATTGTCACAATCACATCAGATGTGAGACACTGGGAAAATAGCCTCGTCACTTATAGGATGACAGCAATCACCAGCACACCAATTGTCTGAAATTGCTTTTCAGAACAGCACTAGAGCTTTTTAAGAATTCAAGTCCTATCAAATGTGCAGGAAAACGAGCAAAGAAAAAAATGGGTTTTTTTATAGCTAAATTTACTTGCTCCTGTTAGAGCCCTGAGTGCATCAGCAAGCTCTACAGTCTCTACTGCCAATCCCAGGTTGTGAGACAGAGCTGGGAGAAACATCCATGCTTTAGGTCTGAGGCTACATGGGTGCATCTTGGTTCTGTCCAAAGTAAGGCTGCAGATGTCCTGGTCACTGCAACAGCCTGGTTGCCAGGTCAGCCAGATCTCTTCCCCACTAGGTCCTGATGGACAACTGCACTTAGTGTCAAGTGCCATCCCCACACTTTCTGGGCAGCCCACTCCACTGCTTCTGGAGCACTGCTTTGTTCTAACTAGCTAGTTTGCTATCACTTATACCTCAGAGAAAGAAAATAAAGGAAAGATCTTGCCTGAGCAACCTTTGTGGAAGAAAAGCTGCCTTCAGAGCAGCTATAGAAAGAAGACTAATATAATATAATATAATATAATATAATATAATATAATATAATATAATTAAAAGAATATAATAAGAATGTGTCTGTCAGAACACTTGAGTAATGACCTGAGATATAAATATAGCTACATCATCTGGGCGTGAGTGGGGAGAGTGTTTGTGTCATTGGATGAGTGTTGCTTTCTCCAGTGAATACTCCTTGGTAGGATCTTTGTCACATATGGTTCTCTGGCAGAGAAGCAAGCTCAGAATAAGCTTTGGAGGTGAACTCAAGAACTCACTCTTCTCTTTAGTGCAGAAAAGATTTGTATTTTAAAGGCAATATTAAATATTACTGTAATTTGGCAAAAATATGTGCTGGAACTGGAAAGGGCAGTCCTTGTCCTCTCTGCCATGGTGCAGGAAAAAAGAAGGTCCTACTTGAAAAAGTCTCTCCCCTGCTTATATTAGCTCTTCACATGATTAAAAGGTTATTTCTGCCAGCAAGAAGCAGACATCTGTAGCAGACAACTGTACAAGGAAAGCATGCACCATCCTTTTAGCGATGTATGGTATCACCATAGTTTCTGAAGTACTTAAGTACACTTTCTGCTGCTAAGGTGTTGTTGAGTACTAATAACAATAAAACATCAGAGTGATACTACCTGGTAGCTGAAGATACGCAAACCTTCTTTCACACGTGTTCAAGAGTCATCCAAAGCTTCTAGAATGAAGGTTGTTGTCTATACGAGTAAAGGCTATGCAAAAGAAACATCATACTGGAATTTCAGAGTGATGATCAGTAGATGGTGCACTCTTCCTAAGAAATATTTTCAAATTATGAAACATATTATCATCCTCTTTCAAACTTTTTTATGGCACAGTTAGATAGTATTTATTAAAAATTAAATTTCAAACACTTTTTTCCTTTCAGAAGTTACTCCAGATTTTCACTGTATAACATAATAGACAGAGAGACATGGGTTTAACTGACCCACTTCATTAAACTTGGTGGAATAATCTAATTATGGTGTTGCACTTTACCAATCAGTTCTTCAAAAAGAATGAGATTATCTGTTCAGATTTTAATTAGCTCTCCTCTTTTTATCCTAAGGTTGTTTGTTCTGCTTTTTATGAAAAGATCAAAACCACAAAACCAACTCAAAACCAAAAATCCTTGTACTGTCTGGTGTTATTTTCTTTGACATCATTTCTTCAGTTTATTAAAATAATCTGAATGGATGTAGACATCAGTGGTAGGTCATAATGTTTTGCTACCTACTCTCTTTACAGTAGGAATGTAAAAAAAAAAAAAAAAAAAGAAAAGAAAAAAAATTCTCTTAAAGCTAATAAAAAGTTCTCTTAAAGCTAATAAAAAAATCTTGTCTAGAAAGACTTCCAGGTTTGCACTTCATGGGACGAGTCACAGAAGTCGTGTCTTTGCAAGACTGTGACTCTAAATATTCAACTAATCTCTGATGCAAGAAAATCATCAGTGATGCTTTCTGCTGAGCTCTGTCTATATTTCTTTTAAGTCTTCAGTGGAAATCAAAAACTTGCACACATCACACAGAATTGAGAAATCCCACTTACTTGATTACAGTTATTTGGTTATCACTTTCTGTCTTTCTTTGATGACTGTCATACTCACTGGCAAGCAATCACAGTTCAAATGCTTCAAACTACCAAGTTACCCAGACATTTCGTTCTGGCATTTCCCAGTTTTCCCTCACTGAACAAGACTACTTATTCAACTAAATCTGGGAAGCACAACTTCTGTGAATGCTCTTTGGCAGCCCTGCCCCTGCCTGCTGTATCTGGGAGACTGACAGTCCTTCTACTGGGGAATTACAACCCCACAGAATTTCAAGCCTTCTCCTGGCTTTGGGGTTTGGGCTAAGTATTTTAAAGGAGCCCAAGGAGGATTTAAAGTTTCAATTGCTACTACGATCCAAAAGATTTCAGGTGCCTTTCTGAGGTGATGGTCTTAACTATAGAAAAGCTTGGGTACTTTCCCCCTCCTAGATTTTAATGTTTGATTAATATTACTTTTTTTTTCTCCCATGGGATCTTCAAAAGCAACCTAGTTATGAGGACATCTGACCTCTTTTCCATAGCTGTCCAGTGTGTGTCAGGTCTTATGTGATAGCTGCCCTTATGGAATGGGAAATTTACAAGGATTTAACAAAATGAAACAAAAAGTCTGGAACTTAGACTATATACGAAATTTTTCCTACTTTTTTAATCCCTTGAATGATTTTCTTCTGTTTAGACCAATGTGGTTACAGGGAGTATACAAATAATTGTGGTTTCAGACCGCTAAAGCCAAGGATGTTGTAGGATATGAGACTCCAGCTTAAGCAAAGATATTCTTTTTTTTTTTTTTCCCCCAGATTAATCAATGTAAAGCTATGCTCTATACTTGTCTGCAATATGTCATTTAGAACAAGTGATTTAGTTCTGTTTCAGTAACTGAGTGTTCCCACTTTCATAGACTCATTTAGATGTGAAGAATGAGATCTTTCACTTCAGGAACATGATTTTTTAAGATGGACTGACAGATATGTCTCTGTTATGCTTGGGACCACTGTGGTTGCATAGGTTGTAAACTCTGTGGATGAGGAAATGTGATAGATTTAAAGGCCTAATTCCAAATTATGAAAAGTTTTGGGCATCTGGAAGATTACTGTTGTAATGAACTGAGATGATCCAGATGACCCTAACTTCTCTCTGGTAGTGTTTCAAGAAAGAGCAATGCAAGCTCATACTTTCCATGAGCAGACATTTTTAGTCACACTGTCATATATGAACTTTATTAAAATAACACATTATATTAGTGTATGTACCATGTAAGCTTTATATATTGCACGTATTTTAACATGGTGTAAAAATCAAAATGAAATTAAATAACGTGCTCTGATGATTCTGAATGGGTAGAATTTTCACCTCCAAGGAAGCATTTTAAAGACCTTTTTTTTTTTGTTTTGTTTCAGATTGAATAATCTGTGGCCGTCGATGTTTGATTTCTGAATGGAAGAAGAATGAGTAAGCTCAGGAATAAATTGCTTTGTGTATTTGATTCTGCGTTCTTGTAGGAGGCTACACAAAGGTGTCTTAGGAGCTTTGTGAAACGATACTATGACGTACAAAGTGTAGTATTTCTTGTAGGTCCTTATCATGAAGTTCCTGACCTCTGCAAACTGTTATGGGCCAAAACTAGCACACATTTTCTGAACATAGTATTCTCATTTATCACAGGAGATAAAAAACAGATAAACAAACGCTCCAGCTTCACCTGAAATACTTCATATGGGTTATGGTCTTAAACAACACATACAGTCAGGTACTGATCATCAGTCTGATCCTGCATGGCAGTTCTTACCTATTGGTGCTTAGTACCTAAGTGTGTATTTTGGCCTGGCTTTTTGCTAACTTCGTGCTGTGTGTTTCAGGAGCTCAAGATAGGTCCTGGTGTTTTCTGGGCTGAAGTCCCTTCAGAATTCTGTTTTAAAAAGCTTTTTTGATGTTTTATTCCATGGAAACAAAAGTTGTTCTTCAGATGCAAGGATCTGTGCATCTTTAATATATTGCTAGTACTTGCAAGTTCTTTACACATTAACTTATGTCTTGCTACTTAGGTCAAAGCAAAGAGGTTCTGGCAACATCCATTTTAGAGTGAATATTAATAAACAATGTGATAGTTAATGAGCATGGCGATATAGACTTGAATAACAGGTGTCAAATGCATGCTCCTGTTGCCTTAGTAACAATTTGTTCCCCACTGAGGATTTAACTTAACCCAATTGTCAATGTAAATTTAACCCTCAACTCTTCAGCTACTTCCTTATTATAGTAAATGGAAATATCTCCTGGAGTCTGAATAAAATTGCTGGAAGAAATGTTAGAAGATTTGTAACATTATGTCCTACCTTTGGCTCAGTTCACTGTTCATCTGTTAAATACCCTAAGGACAAGACACTTTCCTTTACCTTCTTTCTGTTTAAGAATCCTGCATATAAGGCTCAAAAGCCTCATTAAAAATCACTTTGTATCTGATGATCAATTTCTGTGGAAACCCACAGTTAAATAAATATTGTTCTAAGGTTACTGATGCTTGTTTAGCAAAGTGGTTAGCAAAAAAAAGAAAGATAATATTATTTTCCTCTTCCCGTTCCTTATTTGCACCAGATAGTTACTTGCATATATAATCCACTTCATCATCATGAAAGAGGATGGCTACATATATATGTATTCCACTTTTTAGTATTTTTCTTCAGTGTAAACTTCAGCAAACACCATCTATCTGTAGAAGAACAGAAAACTACAGGTAACTACTGGCAAAAAGCAGACAGTCTTACTGTTACAGAGGGAAAGTAACTCATGGATCTCCTCCTTTCTGTCATTTCCATATGGTGACTGTCGAACTAGGAGCACTTTTTAGTTTACACAACAGCCCTTCCTCTCATTCTTCTTTCAGCCAAATTTCCAGGGAAAGAAAACTCCAACATGCAGCCCAAAAGAGGTCATGCCAGGTCTGGGAGGCTGGGAAACTAGGAGATGTAGAGGACACCAGCCTCTCAGAGCAGGCACAGCCTAAAGTATTTTAATGGTCCCTCTGTCCTCTCTCCATACACAGGGTGCCCAGGCAACTATCCCTGCAGCTTATTCCAAAAGCTAGCTCTAATTATTATAGCTCACATCTGCTGAAGCGTGAAGAGAATGAAGTCAAAGCTTAAAGTAAGAAACAAAAGAAGAACCAAAGTGGAAAGCTACAGTTGAAGCTGCCTCTGTATTAGGGAATTTTTCACAGTACACTGTAAGTCATCTCTTAAAGATACAAAGGGAGAAAGGGAATTCAACTGTTCTCTCTTCATGTCTTCTTGAATTAGACCCTAAAAGACCTGGCATCAGATGAGCTACACAGAAATCAAATCTACACTACAAATTTGTGCTGGCATTTCTCAGGGGTATGGGGAGGTGTGATGCCAGAGCAACAGACCTATGCTATCAGAGAAGCCTTGAAAAAGAATCAGTTACAGAAAGAAAAGCCACACTTCAATGTGTTTCAGGTTGCACTATGTGAAGTGCATCTGCTGGAGCTGTATTACCAATCAGAGCAGTTTGCATTAGTATATCCCAGAGTCAGTGAAGCTTCACTAGACACTGTCCTCTTATTTAGATTTTACCAGATCCATATCTTTTTCTTTTCAGAATCTTGTTTCAGTGTTTCAAAAGTTTCATTTTCCTTCTGTCTAAAACACTCAGAGGAGCACAGCTGTGTCGTGCCACATGGTCCTGTTAAGGCCGTTGATGTGCAGCAACATATAAAATAAGTTCATTTTGAATGGTCTATTGAATTGATGGCCTGGACCCCAGGCAGGAATGCTTAAACACAATCTCCAGAAAGCCTTAAGATTTCTTTACAGGGGGAAGGGTGCCTGCTGAGAAAAACAGTATGTAAGCATGAAATGAAAACTTACATGACTGTGAAGGAGCAAAATTGCACAAAAGGAAGAAGCATAGTTGAAAAGCCCTCTTTTATACTAGTACTCCCTAATTTTTCAGTATAATATTTAAGTATTTTGCATACAGTATATTATTTATGATGTGAATGCCTTAGGACAATCCAAATAATTTTCAAAGTCCCCTTCCACCTCAAATAAAAGGCACATAGAAATAGCAGAAAAAGAAGTTATTTATGTGAATAAGTCTCATTTAGAGAGTATTTTGTTGTTCATAAATCGTATTTGACTTTCATTCCAGTTAGCAATTTTTCTCCCATCATAATCTCCATTCTCTCTGCCCAGTGATCCCAGACATTTTGCCCTGACCTTTCCACCTCAGTGTTTCCACCTCCTTTACTCTTTGGCACAGGTTAAGGCTTAAAGCTCAGAAACCCTGAGAAGACCCCTTGCTCTTTTTGTGGTCTTTCATTTCTTTCTTCAAGCAGATCCATGTAACGTTGCACTTGAAGTAGAGGCAGAAAGAAGAACCTGCACGGTTGGAGTCATGAGCTCTGCAGCCTAGCAAAGTAATTCAGCACACATTTAAGTCTAAGGTATGAACAGAAGAGCCTGTGCCCAGGGCCCCTGCCTGGTAGCCTGTGAGTTTACAGGAAAAGAGGTACAGCAAGATTTGAATGTTTGGCTTTGTAAGCAGAGCTCTTGTGCTATGGAAGTGTCATGGATCAGGGTGCTGAAGGACATTCAACTCCTTGTACAGTCAGGAACAGCTTAAGTGGCAAGGGTGCTGAAGAGGCACTATGCCTTATCTTGGGCACCTGTTTGCACCCACTCCTCTGCAGTGGCCTGGCTGAAAAATTAAACCAGGCAAAACCAAATCGGGCTGTCCTTCCAAGCTGGTCTTCATTTAGTTTTAATTCCCTGAACCATTTGTTTTCATTCACTGAACCAGGTTGTAGGATCAGAAAGGTGGGAGCATTCAGCCAGAAGGAAGAGAGAAGCGGTATTAGGTACTGTTGGTCTTGCCCTTAGCAGAAAACCAATCTATGTCCCATTTCTTTGATTGTCTGGTAAATATTAGGGTGGAGAGAGTACAAAAGCTACAAAATAAGCCTGCTAGTTTCCTGCACCCCTCAGCCGCCAAATTACAAGGTGTGACTGATTACTGGAAAGCTCTTCATTTATTGGAAAATTTGAATATTGAGACGGAGGTCCATTTCATCTCACCATTTACTTTTCATATCTTACAACACAGAGAAGTTACTCTGTTGCTGTTATTAGAAGAATTTCAGAATGGTTTTGTGTCTACACACTGCACATCTGTTTGCTCTCAGATATTATTCAGATTCCTTTTTGCTTTGAGAGAGATGTATGGCAACATTTAAAAAGATACCAAATAACCATCCTGAAATAAAGCTTTTGATGAACATGAAAATCATTAGGCCAGACAGGCTGTTAGCTGTTCAGGACATGAAGAGAGTGGGAGTGTGAAAAGGAATTGGTGAATAGGCTCTTAGATCTGGAGGGAGAGTTTCTCTTCTTCTCCCTCCTTGTGTTTCTGAGCCTCAGAGGAGAAAAAGCTAACAGCATGAAAGCCAGCAATATTGGAAGTGTTGTGGAGAAAGCGATGCTGAAGGGTACGAATGCAGCTGACATGAATGCATTGAAAACTCCCATTATAGATCCCTGAGTTCTTTGGGGCAAAGAAACCTTTCTGTGCTTTCTGTGTGAGTGCTGTGACCTGATAAGACTTCTAAATTGTAACACAATGCCAATGGAACGAAAAGATAAGTGCGGTGAAAAGCAGCATGCTGACTAGGAAGTAAAAACAGTCACTGACACAGGCTTCTCTTCTGAAATCAAGCTCATGGCTATTATGTTAACTAACTCAAACTAGTGAGAAATATCTGTAACCTATTTTCAGTCCATTAACTTGAACCATTTTTCATTAGCAGATGTCAATAGTCGTCATGACAAAGTCAGTATGTTTGGCATCATTTTGCAGACGCAGAAACTGTGACATAGAGAAGTAACAGAGTTTGATTCAAGGTCACTCATCTCTCTGACAGTACCACAGTGAGTACAATCCAGGAATCCAGAGACTGAATCCAACAGTTTCTGCAACATTATCTTATTTGAAGTGTGTATTTGTGCATATAGATGCACACACATACATACGCAAACACATATATTAGCAGATATTCTAGAAATACTTGGATGCATAATTCCTCACTGTTGCATAGTAGTAATTGCCTTGTCAGGAAAGCACTGAGCAGAAAGAGTGTTCAGAATAATTTTATTTCTAATCACTTTCACCTTTGTAATCCATTAAAAGACACATCTCTCTTGTGCCTTCCATCTCATTTTTTTTCAGGAGACCCTAATGATCTGACATTTATTGATCTAAGCTTGTCTTCCAAATTGCTAATTTGTTTTTATGGTCCTAAATGTCTCTAACTGGGTTTCTGCCATGATTCTGGTAGAATCTGAAATAGGCTTTTTTTGATAAACAAATATGCAACTTGTATAGATTTTATATTAATATTTGACTACTTCTCATCATGTTTTTACAAAATACTTTAATACAGCAAGTGAGCACAGCAGCTTGTGTGTACTATGGCTACTTTTGTAAATGCTCTAAGTTATCCTTAAGTAAGCTGAATTTAGCCTGCCTAAAAATGTCCCAAGGCAACAATGTGATAAATTTTTCTCTTCTTTAAAAGGTACATTTCCATTATCACAGACCCTGAAAATTAAAGTAATATTGGCTATTATAACAAAATTATAATTAGTAAGTATTGAATGCAATCCACCTAGTTACGATTTTCCTTCAAGAGGATCACATCTGTTCCAGTCATACAGAAATATATTCAAATATGAAATGGTGGTGGGCGGGGAGAAGGTAATGAGGATGATACCATGGGACCAGGTGGTTTTTGTGCCAGCATTTAAACTTGCTTATTAATCTGGAGAGTAACAAATCACATTTGTTTTATTTTTCCTGTTATTCTTGTCAGGTACTTAATTTGTTGTGATGCTGCTCCAATCCTCTCTTATTTTAAGAGGAAGAACTGTTTAGAAATTTGCTAGGAGCATTTCCACTTCAAATCACTTTTTCATCCACTTTCTTTGGATAGTTGTTTATGATTTCATTAGAAAGGCAGTCTAATGGTTGAGTGCTACTGTGGAAGTAAGCTGCAGCATAACTTCTCAGGAACTTCTTTCTTTCTGAGGAGACCACTGTTAATCTTCAAGGGACTTTTCTAGATGACATGTTACAAAAAGATGCACTGAAATTAAATGCTCAGAAATGACCCTAACACCTACCGGGGTATATTGCAAAGCCAGATCAACAGAAATTCTCCTTTGTAAAGCCACCATTGGACTATCAGAGGCAAATCGAGGACTTTCAGACAAGTAAAGTCTGTAAGCTCCTGGCAGCGGAGGTGTTTGAGATGGTATTCTTCCTTTTGCAGCCGATGAATAAGTGAGTGTGGGGGTGGGATATAGACTCAGGACCAGCAGTAAGAGGCTGAGCCCACTTGAAGCCACTCAATTTGCCCTCCTTGGCAGCCTGTTTTCCTTAGGGATTTGCTGCATCCCAACTCATTTTGTTGCAGTTTGTCTGTCTGTACTCTCAATACCTCTTCATTTTCATTCTGAAGCAGTAATTTTTGCACACTCACTGTCTGGTTGGCTGCAGTCCATTTCAATGGCCTTATTACCATCTAAGTGTCATGTTTTTAACTCAGAAAACCCATGAGAAAAGATCTAGCGCCAGAGAGAGAGATGAGTGTATTACCAGCAACTTAAAAGGACCAGAATTTCCATTCTTATCCATGACATCTTTGGTTCTGATTGATCACCTCTCCATTTTATCTCTTTGTAACACACTGTAGTGTTACTCCCTGGCATATGTTTTGGATGCTCCAAAAGCAGAAGGGAGAGATTAGAAACTTGTTACCATGCAAGTAATATCCTTCTCTTAGTAGGAGTAACAAGCTAGTCAAGAAAGCACTCGAGCAGCTAAAACACCAAGGAACAGAAATGTTCTCTTTCATGCATAGAGGAAGAGCTGTGCTTCTGAGAACTGTAGAAGAACAAAGTCTCTGTATGGAACCTGGGCACAGTAGGAAATGTTCACAGGTGCTTATATCCTATTGGCTTTGTGAAATTAAATCACGCAGTATACGTTGGTATCTAAGAGATATTTGTGACATTTATGAAATTATATTATAAAATTATTTAAATACTTTCCCACTGTAGTATTGAATTTATTGATTACAAATGTAACTCTCTCAGGATGAAGAGAAATGCATAAAAGGGGATACATTCATGAAGCTTCTTCTCATTTGCTGGTAACTCAGAATGCATCCAGGAATTGTAATAATGTAAAGGACATCTCAGGCTCAGAAAAACAGAGAACATAAAGGTATCACCTCTTATGTACACAGTATTATATTTTTACTGAGCCTTTGAATGTAACAGACATGTTTTACCAGATTTTGCTGTGGTAAAAATATATCTAGACAATGCTTCATTTGTTTTTATGGATAATCTCAGTATTTACTGAGGCTCCTCAGTGTCCGAGTGTGCACATGCTTGCTTACTTCCTGCCAATAACGGTTCATCTGTAAAACACTCACTGCCAGTAAATTGATAAAAACAACTAGAGCCAAGAGCCTTGACCACAGAAGACTTCTCATTACAACAAACTGGCTGGAGCCCTGAACACTTTCATTCATTACAATTCTCACTGATGCAGGCAGTCCTTAGCTGTATTTTATCAGCCTTTGCTGATCCACTCAGAACAGGAGCTGTGCAGTAGTAGGTATCTTGCACTTTTCATTTAAAGTTGTTCTTATTTCATGTTTTTCCTCTGGGTTTTCTCTTAAGACAAAGTTAAAAGGCACATCTCAATCAACTGAGCTGATGTTGTGAAGCTCATTCACTGAATTCCCAAGGGACAGGGAGAGGAAACAACAAAACTTTCTACTGAAAAGTGAAAACCAGAACTCTCTGCTCCAATTATGATAATCAGGGAGTGCAGGATGGGAGTAAAGGGCTGAGTAGAATTAATGGAAGAGAAAAAAACAATTTAATTATTTATATTTGAGTCCATGCATCTGACATCTTGCACTCCAGGGTCCTTGATGTAAATAAAAATATATCACCAAATACTGTTAAAGATGCTGTACAGTAGCATTTCCTCTTTCATAGGAGGCAGAATATATATTGAAAGACACATCAGAATTATAAAGTCATAGAAAATAGGGCTGAAAGGGACATCAGTTTATCATCAAGATCATGATAGCACCTCATGCCTAAAATATACCTGGCAGACATCTGGAAAACCTCAAGCAGTGGACATCCCACAGCTTCGGCACTTGTGAGGCCTCATCTTGAGTACTGTGTGTTCAGTTCTGGGCCCTTCATTATAGGAAAGACATTGAGATGTTGGAACGTGTCCAGAGGGGTTTAGAGAGCAAGTTGTATGAGGAAAGGCTGAGGGAGCTGGGTATGTTTAGTTTGGAGAAGAGGAGGCTGAGGGGGGACCTCATTGCCCTTTACAACTGCCTGAAAGGAGGTTGTAGAGAGGTGGGTGTTGGCCTCTTCTTAGTAACTACTGACAGAACCAGAGGAAATGGTCTGAAGTTGTGGCAGGGGAGGTTTAGATTGGATATTAGGAAGAAATTCTTTACAGAAAGAGTGGTGAGGCACTGGAACAGCCTTCCCAGGGAGGGGGTTGAGTCACCATCCCTGGAGGTAGTTAAGAAACAGGTAGACCTGGTGCTTCAGGACATGCTCTAGTGGCAGGCATGTAGGGGGTTATTTTTATGTTTTTGAAGTCATGTTTGATCAGGGTATTTAGGTGGGGTGTTTTATGTGGGGTTTTTAGGTGGTTTTTTTTTTGTTATGGGTATGGTTGGACTCGGTGATCTCGGAGGTCCTTTCCAACCATGAATATTCTGTGATTCTGTGACTTCAATAAGATGAAAGCCAGTTTTAAATAGAAGCAGAACCTATTCACAAGTTGGATTATTTCTCTCCTTTTCTTTCTGTAGTTGCATGAAGGATGTAGCCATTTTATTACAGTGTTCAAAATTGCTCACAATTGTGTTCAAAAATACTCAGAGATTAGAAACTGTGACCATCATGCACATTCCTTCCTACTCCTTATTACAGCATCTGTGACATAGACATCTGTGACACTGAATTTCCAGTCTGAGCTAATATCAGGCTTCTCGTGCTTATGCTGCTTGCTGTCTTCTTGAAGGTGTACAGAAGGAGTTTTCTTGCTCCTCTGCATCAAAGATTTTCATTATAGGCACTTCTCAGCAGGTGCTTTTGATGGGCTGTGGTGGTGTATTACCCTTACCATTGTCATGAAGGAACAGCAGAGTGCACAGTCTACACAGTTAATGTAGTCTCAAGTCTGAAGTGTGAAAAAGGCATTTCTTGATCCACATTATGTATGTGTCCTTGAAGATTTCTGCTTGATTTACTGACCAAACCAAGATTTTCTATTGTTAGCAATGCAGAGCTATTACAATCTGAAAGAACGAGCTGTGTTCTGTTTCGATGTATGCACCATCAGCAAAATTGTCAACTATGTCTTAGTCACTGCACTTTTATTATAGGATGTTTTAGACAAGAGGCTGCATTTGCAGGGCTTGTAGACACTCAGATTGTCTTTTTACTTGTGCACTGAGCAAATATGTCACAGAAATCTACATAAGCCAGCAAACATGGACTAGAACCCTACTTGATACAGTGTGGCTTTTGAGGTTATGTCACAGTTTAGGGTCAGGGCGGCCCCTTTAGACCAATAACAGATGGTCTCTGTTAACCCCTCTCCCTCCCCAATGGGGAAGAGAAGGGGAATGAGGGAGAGAGACAGTGATTAAAAAA